>CM027864.1:28560426-28610426 GCA_016097605.1 Eucalyptus guilfoylei | reverse complement strand
TTTCTGCAAACCGAGACTTTTTGGGAAAAAGTCGTCGTAATGCCGTTTTTGTTCTGAAAATGTCGGGGATCGTTTTTAATCGCGCAATTGGGAAGCAAGTGGGTTGTATTTGTGAGGAAAAATACCAATTTGGTCGATGAGGTGTTGGTTGAATTTATAGAGGCCGAGTTGTGTTGATTTAAGAAGCAATTAAGTCCAATTGAGGGAGAAATCATTTGAAATTCGTAGCTCCCCATTGCCTATGGCTTTTGGACCATTTCAAAGGTTGTAGATGGACCCTTGGTGGCTGATTTGTGGCCATGGAAGACAGCCAAGTTTGGTGGACAAGTTGGGGGACAAGAAGATAAGGATTGAAGCTTGGTGGCCCCCTCTTGCTCCCTCTCTCCCTTAAGTTGCCGTCCAGCCCTTCTTTCTTCCTTATTGTGCCTTGAAGACTTCAGCTTTTCCAAAGAATTCTAGCAAGGAAGCCCATCCGAGCCACCCCATCCTCGCCACCCGTCGCTGTTCGCTGCCCATCCTCGCGCGTGCTGCCCCGTGCCCATCTACGCATGTTGTCAGCCTCAGCCGTGTCCCAATGCTGCCATCTCACCCTGCTCACCATCCAGCATACTGCCAGAGCCGTGTGGAGGTTGCTAGAGTCGCCGGGCCACCTGTCCGTCGCCGCCAAAGCTCCGCCTAACCGTCACCGGTCTTGCTTACCTCAACCAGCCCCGTTTTCCCTCTTTTGCAGCCAAGAACAGAAGCAAAAATTGTGGGTTTCCAACAGGAGGTTTGGCCCGTTTTGAGGTGGTTCCCGACCCTGAAAGTTAGGCCCGTTTTGGAGAAGTTTGTCCCCTGTTGCGTTCCCGTCGATTTGAACCAATCGGATCGCAAAGCAAGTGAGTTTAACTCACTAATCCTCGCTTAGTAGGTTAATGATGCTTAAGGGTTGATTAGTTTAGGTTAAGCATGGATTAGGTGGTTAGTTAGATTATATTAGTGAATTTAATTAATTACTGATGCATGTTAGGTAGATAGTTAGTGCAATTAGAGCCTAGACAAGCTCTAGTATTAACTAGAGTGGTTTGGTAATTTTATGGGCTCGTCTTGGCTTCCAATTAGGCTTTTTCGGGCCTAAGTCTATTTATTGGCATTTATTTATTATTTTCCATAATTATTTAATTATTTATTTATTTTTCGGAAATTAGACCAGGATATTTGGTGACCAGAATTTTATGCTGATTGTGATGGTGTAATTTGTTTATTTAATTGAATTCGAATTTGTACTGATTTGGCGTGAATTGTGATTTTAGGATATATTCCTAAATTTATTTATTTTCAGTATTTAATTGGAAAATAATCGAGCGTCAGTTTACAACGCCAAAAAATATCTTGGTGGACTGTATAAAATGGTGGGATTTATGGAAAGGAAATTATTATATTTTGGTTAAGGTCAACCGTGTACCCACACACGGCTATTTTGTCGGGTATGATTAAAAGTGAGAAAGAACGTTATATTACGTCGGCTCGATGACTAAGTATGTCATCTCGGAGAAAGACGTTATATTATATTGGCTCGGTGACTTGGTACGTCATCTTGGAGAATGAACGTTGGCTTGGTGACTCGATATGTCATCTTGGAGAATGAACGTTGGCTCGGTGACTTAATATGTTATCTTAGAGAATGAACGTTGACTCGGTGACTCGATATGTCATCTTAGAGAATGGGTAGTATTGACTAGAATAACCGGGGAATGGTTTGATTGACATGTAATCGACTAGGTCGATTGATCGATGAGTCGATCTAAGTGAATGATTTGATGTGTTGATGTGACTCGATGAGATTATGAATTGCGTTGAATTGTAGGGAGGAATTGAGGCCAATGTAAGTCTTCTGATTCGTTATTGTGCTTAGGCAGCCCTTAGGGCGTATTTGCTTCCTAATCGGGTCTTAGGGGGTAGAACTTGCTGAGACGTAGTCTCACCCTGTTGTATAATAACATTTCAGGTCCATAGATGGCAGCCCCTCCTGCTCCTCCCGAGCATTTTGGCATACCGAAGAAGTTCACATAACAGAATTATCACATTCCGATATACGGGCACCCTGAAGGATTAGAATATGTGCTGGTGAAATCCATAGTCTGGGTTGATGCAAGTTTACCCAAAAAGGTGCCCCATCAATTTAGGGCATGGTATCGCTACTACAATGATGGACGAAGAGAGGGTCTTGTGCTGGAGTCTGATATACTTCTGTTTGTGATGGAGGATGCTTTTGGTAAGGGTACCATAGACCTTAAGGATGGATCGGTGGTGGATGCAAAGGATCCCAAGCTGCATGATCTTGATTCTTCGGAGTATTCAGCCGTGGGCTCTAGCTGGAGAATAGAAGAAGGAGAGATTGTCGAAGAGGATGACCAGGAGTAGATTGGAAGTCCCCACCCCTGTCTGTAGACTTTGTTTTCTAAGCTTATTTAAGTTGAATCTGACTTGGTAGTTCACCTTGTATATATATGCACTGGTTTGCAATGTATATAAGTGTGGTTGTTTTTCAGGTTTGAGATTTATGGTCCTACTTTCCTATCCTATTGTTTTATTGTATAGGATTATTTATATGCTTCCGCTTGCGTATTAAAATGAAACAGTCAGCGATGCGTCCTAAAACGTCGCTATTTAATCGACTAGTGAGAGATGGGCGTGCGCTCAAGGATCAGGGCGTGACAATGCTCAACGGTGAGTCTGAACCTGATCTAATAGAAGGGCTCAGACATTCTTAGGGCCTGCAAATATTTAATAGACAATAGTGAGATAAAACTCAATGAGTGAACTTTCTAGACCTCAGACAGGGAGGTAGCTCACCTCGAAAATGGCCTAAACGTGTAAGTTATTTATCGATAGCAAATCAATAGCAAAGTAACTCCTCTTTGCCTTAACTATAAATAGGAACAATTATCTCACCTTCTCAAACCATCATAACATAAACACATAAGCGATTCCTATAACACTTCTTATACTCAGGAGTTAAACATAAGAATGTGCAATATATTATAGTCATGCACCCATGCTATGCAATAATCAAGACATAATCATATATCAATTTCATGCATGTTTCACACATATATGTCCAGATTATTACGATCGCTCAGGGCCACGGCCAACCCAAAGGTCGACGGTCTTTCGGCATAACCGGGCATCGTCTCGCTTCATCAAGACGGCAGTGTCCCGCGTAAAAACATCAAGACTGCATTTCACTAAGGAGCTTTGTTTTGAAATCCATTCGTGAACAGCATCCCATTAACTTGGGGGCATCCGAACTAAATCAAGCATTGTCTCGTGTAAACGCATCAGGACAGATCCATCACCCCACGTAAACATATCAAGGTATTTAGGTGACCCCATGAGCATACTATCACTCAAGCCCATTTCTCATCTTCCATATTAATCAATGCAAGAATGAGATGCTCATACGATAGACAATAATGTGTCACATACAATCATGTTATGCTTACACCTCATATCACCTTATCGTTTCACACTAACGTACCACTTAAACATACCTACGTTTTATCTTTTTGCATAACCTTACATGCAACAAAAGATTGCAATCCTCGAGCACCATGAACACTTATCAATTCCCATTCTAAGTGTCACCTAGGCATGCACTATAATCAAATTGAACAACTAACGATTTTTCTATCATTGGAACTCAAAGCATAGAATACTTATTAAAGATAAGTTAAGTCATTGTCTAGAGTCTAAATTATTGCAATTACCTATCCGACAACTTATCCCATTAATATAACATGCTACAACATCATATTACATGCCATATATCACCACACAATAACTTATCCCATTAATATAACATGCTATAACAACTTATCACTCAACACTTATCCCCACATAATAACTTATCGTATAACTACTTATCACATGTCACTTATCACATAATAATAACTTATCAAACATTGGAAGGGCCTATCGTGATAAGCTATCAACAAAATATGATAACCTATCACGATAACCTATTGGTAAACATGATAACCTATCACAATAACCTACAATAACCTATCGGAAACTAACAACAACCTATTGCGATAACTTATTGGAAGTCCATGATAACTTATCGTGATCATCTAACCTTAATCTAGTCTTAAACTAAGTCTTAAGTGCAATAACAACCCTAATCAAGGGCTAGAAAGCCAATCACACTCAAATCCGAGATCGACATGCTATGAGGACGGGACGGCAAGGCTGGATAGCGAGCAACAGCTACTGGTCATGCCTCCACAGCTCACGTTGAGGGGCTAGACGGCGTCACAGAAGAGGTATGGCAGCAGCTAGGTGAACAGTCAGCGTCCTTTGGCTTGTGGCGTCCAACCGAGAAAGAGAGGAGGAAAAGGAAGGCGTGGTGAAGGCTGAATGGCCTCCTCCTTGGCTTTAACAATCCAACACGGCGACGAGAAAGATGGTGCAAGAATGGCGGTTCAATGACGGACATGAATGGTGGACAGTGGCCAGCGAGGAAATGAGAAGAAATGGAGGAAAAATGACCTGAAAAGAGAGAGGAAATGGAGAAGTGTGGCTCAGCTAAACACAAGGAAAAGGAGAAAATGGAAGCAAAGTGAGAGAAGAGAGGGAGAGAAAGTGTGACGTGCAAAACAAAAGGGAATGAGGAAGGAGAGAATGAGAGAGAGATCTTTGCCATTAAGGTCTTGTACTTTTTTTTTTTTTTGGGTTGGTTCTACTCTAATCGTACTCGAACACTCACTCTCAGACTTTTGCCATTAAGGTCTTGTACTTCAAATCCCTCAAATCCCTCACAACTTTGCATTACTTGGATAGGAATGAACTCATAAAGAGAGAAAATCCAAGCCATTAATACCAAGATATCCACACATGTAGAAATAGGCTTAGGCTAGGTTTTAGGTTGGCTAGGGTCTTCTTCTTTCCCAAGCATATGGCCACCCCCTCTATGCTCTTTTCCCATCTTGCCCCTTTGGTCCTTAGCTTTAAGAGAGATCAATTTGGTCTTTGCAAGAAGATTTGACACTATTCATGCACATTGGTGCATTATATGCCTAGATCTCATAAGGCCAAGGTGGGCTTGGAGGTCCCTAGCCCTCTTATGTCGCCCATTTCCTTGGTTATGGGCCCCTTGAGCTGCCCAATATGGGTGCAGCCCATTGGGCCATCCAATGTGGGCTTGGGCTCACTTGGATCCTCGTCCACGGCTCGTTTCTACTTTCCTAAATCTTAGCGTTCCGCCAATGAGAAAACAAGTTTTCACCCCAGAATGGTTTTCTCAATGTTTTCGTGGTTTATCAATCCTCATTATAATCTCGTTTCGAAGATTTGCCACCATTAGAATCCATTCTGAAAATCAGAATCGGATCGAGGGTGTCATAATGTGTGATCCGTGTTCTTTCAGAAAAAGAAACAGAACAAATGGCCCATATGAGTCCAATGCATCAAACAGGCATGAATGAATCTGTATCAAAGCACCGAGAAACTAGGGGCCTGAATGTGATACCATGTTAAATGAACGAAAGCAGATTTGAAGAAAATGTTTGAATGTCGATCGTGAATCCAACATACACAACTCAAATTACAAAGATTAATTCAGTCCAATTATAGCAGCATGCATGAATCTATCGCATGCGATTTAAATAACAACATCGAATTCAATCGTAACAGTGTGCACGAGTCCAATGCATACCGTTTTAATAACAAAAGTGAATCTAATCAAACTACCGAACCAAATGGTCTCTGCGCTTCCTGTTATATTAGCCTTCTTCCTACCCTTGTGACCTTTTGATAATGTGCAAAATAGAGGATTGCATCTCTTAGGTAGAGGAGCAGTGGATTGGGCGAGAAGATTTTTTCTTTTTTTAATTTCGCTTTCAATACAACTTCCGCTGCCTATAGTCACCGTTCCTCTTTTTCCTCAACTCTGATTGGGTGTCTATGCAATAGGTTGTTGCGATAATTTTCACTTTTCCAGGTGAAATACTATTTTCCATGTATGACATGCAACTAGCTAATTTTGTGACAGGTGCGCGCGTGTACGAATTATACATGGCTTAAATAAAAGCAAAATGATATGTGTTGGTCCTACATGTAGCATAGATGATACGAACTAACGGAAATCAATATTCACATGTCCGATTCATGGCATAAGTTTTACGACCTAACATGGATGAGTCCCCATAAGCAAATACTATTCAATCTATGTTGCAAATGATCGAGATATGGAGTTGGTTTTTCCAAAACCTAGTTTTAAAAAAAAATTTTCATTATTATCAAAATGCTTATAGACACCTAATTTTTTAGCAAAAGTTTTGACAAAAATTGACTGAGAATATTACTTCCTTAAAAATTCAATCCAAGGATATAATTAGATTGTACTTGTTGATAGTTTTCCAAATATATTCAATTTGTTTAATTTGAACGGTTGGTTTTTAAGGGGAAAAGCACCAAAATAGTCCTAAACTTTTTGCATTGGTATCAATTCAGTCCTAAACTTTTTAATTAGACCAATTTAGTCCTAAACCTTTTCACATTGGTACCAATTCAGTCCATCCAGCTAATTTAAACCGGAGATTGCTGATGTGGCCGCCGGCGGTCATATGTGGCGCCACGTGGACAAATTTTATAATTTTTTATAATTTTTTCAGATTTTTTAAATTATTTTTCTTTTTTTCCTTTTTTTGCTCTTTTTTTATTTTATTTTATTTCGTCCTTACCCTTGGCCGGCGAGGTCGCCGGCCACGGGCTGGTCGGGGCGAGGGGCCCCGCGCCCTCGCCGGCCATAGGCGAGGGCGCAGAGGCCCTCGCCGGCCAATGGGCGAGGGTTTCAGCCCTTGCCTGGATCTGGGCGAGGGCCGACGCCCTTGCATGTGGTTGGCGAGGGCGCGGCGGCCCTCGCCAGTGGCCAGTGAGGGCGTGGGGCCCCTCGCCTCGACCAGCCCGTGGCTAGCGATGGTCGGCCGGCCAGCGACCTCGCCGGCCAAGGGTTAGGAGAAAAGAAAATAAATAAAAATAAATAAAAATAAAATCTGAAAAAATATTAAAAAAATTATAAAATTTGTCCACGTGGCGCCACATATGACCATCGGCAGCCACGTCAGCAATTTCCGGCTTAAATTAGCCGGATGGACTGAATTGGTACCAATGTGAAAATGTTTAGAACTAAATTGATCCAATTAAAAAGTTTATGGCTGAATTGGTAGCAATACAAAAGGTTTATGATTATTTTGGTACTTTTCCTATTTTTAAGATATTGCAACTTTTAATCATAGTTGTCCAATCGTGAAATGTCAAGAATTTCGTGATGTGACCTGATTGATTAATTTCATTTTATATATCAAGTCATAAATTTTTTAAAGCCCCAAGAATCACATCAAGTAGATTTTTAACAATGAAAATTTCTTTAACTTTCCACTACAATCATATGTTGGCCCAATTTTCAAAATTCCATTCTGAGTCATGAGCTTATGAAAACTTTAAACACAGTCATAGACTCATAGGGGCTAGTGGTCTTTTCGCTAGAGACAAGTCAGTGTTTCATAGCACCCATTTATTGCTAACCAAGGCCTAGGGTGTGCCTATCCCTACATAGGGCACAGTGGCCTTTGTCTAGCTTTATAGCCTTTTAGGAGGGTTCTTCTTAACTAAGAAATTTTACACGGAACTAATTAATAAATCTTGCTCAAAACAAATCAAATTAACTCTACAAAGTTTAAATGACACTCCCTCTACTTAGTCAAAAATATTTGACTCTATCAAACTTTTCCTCTACATCTCTTTGTGGATTCCAAGGCCTGAAATAATTGGAACTTGAATTAAATCAATTTAGAGCTGGGTCTTTGTTTCTAGGTACATGGAGTATTGTCTACTCCATCGATAATGCAATCTTCTTTTACAATGCAATACATCCAAACTTGGTGATTTCGCATAATCTCAATCTATTCACCTTCTACACTTGGGTTCTTCTAAGTATATTAATGTACTCACATTATTGAAGTCATTCTCCGTTATTTGGTTTGTCCAAGCACCTCAATGATTTAATGTCCCTTGCTTGTTCACCAAAATCCAAAGGTTCTTCCAAGTCTTAACACTTTCCACTCAATATCTTGTTCTCTATATGCAAAGGAAGAATATTCTTCAATAGCACAGACATCATAGTGTTAACATTATCTGCATATAAACTTGTACATGTAGAGGATAATTCGTTTGTGTGCACACACACATGTGTATATGTGTGTGTATATATCTTCAAAATACATAAGGAATCTTATTAATATAATTTACCTTGTTAAAATGAGCATTTTTTTTTTTGGTCGGTTAAAATGAGCATTTGACCCCCTATTTAAATGGAAAAATCGGAAGCAAGCAAGGGAAATGATGCGCAAGGGACCTCGGGCCTTACTGAAGGCCATTGGGCCACTGCACACCGTCATAGGGACATTGTATAGGGTCCTCGGCTGAAAAGAAACAAGCGTGGGCCGGGGGGGCATGGGCCTGGCGCTGCAAACGCTATGCGGCATTTGCTCGTTAGGAGTGCCACCACCTGGATCAAATTTTCCCTTTTTTACTTTGAAAAATCACTTATTTTATTTTTATATCTGTCCGAACTTTGACCCCTCAGGAAAGTTATTTATTTTAACTTTTGTCCGAACTTTGACCCCTCATTTCCCTTCAGTTCGATATTTGTAAAAGTATTGGGATTATGGATTTTTGCAAACTTGATTGGAATGGTCATGGTGAAAAGTCACAACATCTTTCTCATTGAAATTCTGATTGACCCAATTCTAAAGGCATGAGTCGTGACTAAATATACCTGAATTCATCAGTTAATCTGGAAAATCACAATTTTCTTAGACACCCTCAAAATTGGAAAGCTGCGGTTAAAAGTTGTGATATATGTGATCCGGTCATCTGATGTGGGCAAATTGGGTGCCTTTGTTCTTTCTGAGCACAAACCAATTACACCAATCATCGCAATTTCAACGAATTTTTTTCTTTTCAACACTCAAGGTTTCGATGCATTAGAAACCAAGAAATTTTCCAATGGAGCAAGTGCTATCCGAGAATAGTTTGTGTAGTCAAACATTGGTAAATAAATGAGGTGCCTTCAATAATAGTTGCAAAGAGAGAAGTACGTGTGTCCGTTGAGAAAATTTTACACCCTCGTGCAAGGCAAATACTAAAGAATGCAAAAGTAATTGAAGGCCACCGTGAGTCCATGACAATGAACTTTTGAATGTGCAACTTTATAGATCTGGCTTGGTGTTAATGCTTTTCCTTACCATTGTTAGCCTAACCTTTTCACAGCAACAAAGCTGGAAGTGTTGTCTCCCGATGGTCATTTGGTTGTTCACAATCTTTATGACTATCTCAAAGCATCATTTCACTAACTAGTAAAGCTGAGAACTTTTTCCCTCCATTTTGGAAAATTTTCATAGGTGACTTAGAGGTCTTCACTCTTCCTGTTCTTTTTTCCCCTAGTGCTAAAAGAAAAAGAAGATGATGTGTCTCATGGTGAAGGAAGCCTTGTTAAGTTGGCAGCGGGATCGGCAGTACGCTCAAAATGTTCGAACTTGACTTGGATTCAACGATAGCATACATCATTAGTGTCAAAAAAGATTTACACAAGTGACCTTATTGTTACATCACTAACTTAAGAAAGAGGTATTGTGATCCTAACATCAATTGTCAAAAGGTTGATTTTATAAAATATTTTATAAACTCGCGGTCTCATTTTCTTTGTTCTCATTTTTTCATGATAATCAAAATTCAAGATGACTTGATTCTTACAATGATTTCCAAGTATGGTTTTGGGAGGGGAAGAGACCTGTGATTGTAGAGGACTTGTTCTGAGGCTCGCATGCAATTCTTTTTCCAAGAGAATTTATACGATGGCTTCCATATATGGTTTTGGCAGGGGAGAGAGAACGATGATTGTGGAGGAGCTTATCCCAAAGTTCTCATGTGATTCTTTTCGCAAGAGAGGATAAGTTTTACTCACAATACCAATCAACCGGAACTGGTAATTATAGACGACCTTATCTTGAGGTTCACACGTAATTCTTTTAGCTACAGAGGGTAAGTATTGTGCATGAGTAATTCCATTGTCCGGATGAATGAAGTAGAGAACGTGTGAAATGAGATTCTGGCAATGTTAAGGGACTTCAAATGCAAGGTGACGGGTGAGAGTTTGATACATTGCTATTGGAGAGACTAAAGCTATAGTTCTTCCTTTGTGAAATTAACTATCGAATAATTGGTTTAGGGCATTGTATAGTGAATAATGAGAAATTTCATGTTAAACATGATTGTCTTCTATGCATTCACATTCTTCATGACTATCTCAAAGCGTCATTGTACCTCTACTTAGTAAAGGCGCAAACTTTTTTCCTTCACTTTGGAAAAATTTTATAGGCTTGACTTAAAAGTCGTCACTCTTGTTTTCTTTTGGTGCTAAGAAAAAAGAAGATGCCTTGTCTCATGGTCCACTTTGGAAAAAATTTCTTAGGCTTGATTTAAAAGTCGTCACTCTTGTTTATAGGCTTGACTTAAAAGCCATCACTCTTGTTTTCTTTTGGTGCTAAGAGAAAAAGAAGATGCCTTGTCTCATAGTCCACTTTGAAAAAATTTCATTGGCTTGACTTAAAAGTCGTCACTCTTGTTTTCTTTTGGTGCTAAGAGAAAAAGAAATGCCTTGTCTCATGGTCCACTTTGGAAAAAAATTATTAGACTTGACTTAAAAGTCGTCACTCTTGTTTTCTTTTGGTGCTAAGAGAAAAATAAGATGCCTTGTCTCATGGTCTACTTTGGAAAAAATTTCGTAGGCTTGACTTAAAAGTCATCACTCTTGTTTTCTTTTGGTGCTAAGAGAAAAATAAGATGCCTTGTCTCATGGTCCACTTAGGAAAAATTTCATAGACTTGACTTAAAAGTCGTCACTCTTGTTTAAAGTGGAATTCACAGGTGCTCTCACTTTACTAAATTCATTTGCTAAATGTCATTCACAAGTACTCTCCACGTGCCCCCAATTACTCCTCTGTTCTCGTGACATAGAATGGCAATATAATGGGAGAAAAATATCATGGCTCAACAAGTGACAATCATCATTATTTCTATGACATCAAGTAAAGAATAATGCAGTCTTATAATATGTATCGAAAATATGCATTTTCCAAATCATACTTAGTGGATATTATCAAATAACATGAATATTCCATGTACTCTTTATAAATCAATGCATCATAACATAAACCATATTATAGCAAATGTCAACGTCAACCACTCATATCAAGGAACCTCATGGTCATGTTTCGGCTATGCTTCATTTTCCATATAAGAGAAAGAAAAGTGAAGACTAAACAGATGAAAGCCATTTCTGATTGCCAATCTTGATCATCCAATGGCTTCTTCATCAAAACCCAAAAGTAATTATGAGGTCTTCTTGAGTTTCAGAGGCACAAACCTACGTAACACCTTCCTTGGTCATCTCTACAAAGCTTTACATCATAATGGAATATACACTTTCGTTGATAGCGAGGAACTAAGGAAGGGAGACCAAACATTGCCAGTGCTCATGAAGGCCATCGAAGAGTCATTCGTCGCAATCATTATTTTCTCTAAGGACTATGCTTCCTCACGATGGTGCCTGGAAGAGTTGATGAAGATTATGGAGTGCAAGAAGCAAAAGGACCTCACTGTTCTACCGGTGTTTTATAAAGTGGACCCAAGAGAAGTGAGATGGGGTAGCAAGAGTTATGGGAAAGCCCTTGCTAAGCATGAGTCCAAGTTCAGGAAGGATTCAAAAAAAGTACAACGATGGAAGAAAGCTCTTTTCGATGCCAGTAACTTGTCTGGGTGGCATTTTAATGATGGGTAAGTAGAGTAGAGTCCATCTTTTGTGCAAGAAGCTAATCTTTACAAGTAAGTATAAAGACTGTTTAAAAAAGAAAAAAAAAAAATCTACACACACGATTGTTAGTACACGTGTAGATGCTTCCTTTTATGATTCACGAAAATTCTTAAGTTCTTGCTCAATTACCAAGTGATATCATTTCTATGGAATCAGTCGCATCGAATCATTTCATTTCTTTGGCTTAGACGATTCTAGTTCCGTTCCCAAAAAATGAATTTCTCTTTTGTATTGATAGATTTTTTAAAGAGTTGATATACGTCAAATATCTAATAGTTAAAAAAATTGCCAGTCATATAAATTTTGAATAAACTACTAATAATTCAACAACAATTTCATGAAATTACTAGCTTTTTGATAGTTCGTAAATTACCACCTTTTTTTTTTTATCTTTTATTGAAATTTATTTGTCTTTTTTTACTGACCGCTTAAATTTATCAACTGTTACAATAATTTTGGAAAAAAATACCAAAATAGTCATAAACATATTGCATTGGTATCAATTTAGTTATAAACCTTTTACTGGATCAACTTAGTCCTAATCCTTTTCACATTGATACAAATTCAGTCCATCTGACCAATTTAAGTTGGGAATTGCTAACTTGGAGAGTGGAGAAGGAGGGTTTGTCTTGTTTGTCACAGTGGCAGGTGCGGTGGGATCCATCATAAGGATCCATGGTTCATATAGGAGTGAAGAAGGCAAGTGAGGAGGGAACGAACTGGGTCCAGAGAGAGAGAGAAAGAAGGGAGAGTGGGATTTGGAATCCAATGATTTGGGCTTTCTTTAATAGTTTGCTGTGAGTGTTAAAAAGTTGCTTGAGAGAGAGAGAGAGAGAGAGAGAGAGAGAGAGAGAGAGAGAAGCAAAGGGTGATTGACCATGGAGGAAAGAGAACAAGTGAAGTAATGGAGTCTCTCTCTCTCTCTCTCTCTCTCTCTCTAGGGCCATGGGAATGCCAATACGAAACACAAAGCGAAAAAAACAGAAAACAAAAACTGAAAACCGAAAATTCGAGCTGATCTGAACTGGGGTTTTGATTCAGTTCATATTTAGTTTGGGTCACATTTGGTTCGTTCAGCCATTTATCCTAATGATACAGTTCGGTTTAGTTCAGTTTTTCTCGATTCAATTTTCCAAAAAAAAAAAAAAAAGAACCGAATCAAACCATTGACACCCCTACAGTAACCATAAAATTGACAAGATGCTTTTTCCAATTATTAGAAATTGATACTAGGACGTCATAGGCTGAAACGTTCACTGACTCATTTGAATAAAATCAAATGTAAAAACTGGATCAACCAATGGACAAAATGTCAAGTAGTTTTAATACACTTACCCCATTTCTTTGCAAGGAATAAGAAAGTTAGCAACACCTGAGGCAAGATTACTAGTGTGTACAGGCCATGGTGGGCAATGGCATCGTGCTTCAAGGAATTTAATAGTTTTTGAATTGAAATCTCAACCACCATTAAAAGTTATAAATAGCTCTTTTGAGTAAGCATACATATAAATCACATATATCCATCAAAAAGACAAATAAGTACATTGTCATTTATAAATCAGAAGAACATGAATTATTTGGATGACTAAATTTTGAAGCCTTAACTTGTTTCCATTGGTATGGAGCTCTTGGAGTTCTAATTCGACTTGGTGGGAATACATGTTGGTTTTGGTTATGATCATCAGGAAATGTGATGCACTGCTTTATCATTGTTGGCTTGTAATTGCTCCTTATTTGCTTATTCAAATTGCTAAAAATGATCTTACAACTTCTTCTTTTTTTGTCTTTATCAGAGATGAGTCAGAGCTTATAGAAAGAATTGTGAAGGAGATCTCCACTCTTCTAGACCGAACACCTTTGCATGTTGCTAAGCATCCGGTTGGGATTAATTCCCGAGTGGTTAAGCTAAAATCCATGTTAAACCTTGAGTCTGATGATGGTGTTCTTATGATGGGATTATGGGGAAAGGGAGGCATAGGAAAGACAAGTTTAGCTAAAGCCATTTATAATGATATTTTCAGACAATTTGAAGGTTCAGCTTTTTTGGCAAATGTTAGAGAAACTTCACAAGGTTGTAGGGATTTAGTTGCTTTGCAAGAAAAATTACTATCGGAGATATTATTATTGAAACAAAGATTAGTAGTGTCCAATGTCGATGCAGGTACTAATCTAGTACAGGATAGACTCGTTGCAAAAAAAGTTCTCCTTATCCTTGATGATGTGGACGACTTGCGTCAATTAAATGCTTTAGCGGGGAGAAGGCAAGTGGTTTGGTAATGGAAGTAGGATCATCATTACTACAAGAGATAAACATTTGCTAACTTGTCACGAGATAGATCAAGATCATGTGTACGAAGTCAAAGCATTGGAGGACAGTGAAGCTCGCGAGCTGCTTAGTAAGCATGCTTTTCAGACGCATCAAAAACTAAAAATTAGGACAGATCTAGTGGATAGTATTATGAATCATGCCAAAGGCCTTCCTTTAGCAATTGAGGTACTAGGTTCCTTCTTATGTGGTAGAAGAGAACATGAATGGAAAAGTACACTAAAGAAGTTTTCTAGGATTCCTCACAAAACCATTAATAATGTGCTCAAAATAAGTTATGATGGACTAGAGGATAATGAGAAAGAGATTTTTCTCCACATTGCTTGCTTCTTTAAGGGGCGGGATAGTGAGTACATAAAGAAAGTTATTGATAGTTGTGATTTCGAGATAGTTATAGGATTAGAAATTCTCATTGAGAGGTCCTTGATAAGTATTGAGCATAAAATCGTAGAAATGCATGACGTGATTCAATTGATGGGTATGGATATCGTGAACCAAGAATGTCGTGATGATCCCTGGAGACAAAGCAGGCTTTGGCTATATGATGATGTTCTCGATGTTCTATCTCGCAACATGGTAATACTAGCAAATATAGTTAAAATTGTCCTCCTTGTCTTTGACTCTAATTACTAAATATGCATTACTTAAATAGTCTCGTATATACAGGGAGATTGTGCAGTAAAAGCCATAGTGTTGGAGCCACCGAAGCAGAAAGAGATATATATCAGGCCTAATGCTTTTACAAAAGTGAGCAGGTTGAGATTGCTCATCATGCACAATCTACATAATTCTTTCCAAGGTCCTATATGTCTTCCTAATGAGCTAAGATGGTTTGAATGGGCTGGTTGTGCTTCCTGGTTTCCTCAATTTTCCTCTGGTCCAAAGAAATTAGTGGGAATTTGTATGAGTAATTGCAGTATTACCGGAGTGCCGAAACAATTTAGGTGAGCAATTACCTACATAGACCTTTTTATTATATACTTCATTAGCATATGTACATGTTTATTATATGTTCTAGTACACAAAAGAAAGTGGTGTTCCTGCATTATAGAAAGCACTTCTCTCTTTTCTTTCAAAATGACCCTAACTACTTGCTTTAGAAATATTCTTTCATGCAACAAATTTGGCTTTTGAAAAATTAAGCGTAAACAAAATAAATACACAAAACTAGGAAATTTTATAAATGTTTGTGGGAAAGAAAGATATTTCAATTTTTTTTTTTTTTTTTATGAAGGTCATTAAGTCATAAGAGAATGATACATGGAAAGGGAAAGATATTTAGAGATTTAATTTTTTTAAGGCCCTTGCATCATAAGAAAATTGAAATTTTAGTATTGAAATATGTTGTAAAGCTATTTGACCTTGAAACTAAATGAATGTGAAATCATCAATGAAATAAACGAGGAACAATAAAGATCATAAGAGATTTTACTTGGTTTGGTCTAGTATCAATACCTACTCCACCGGGATATCTAATAGCAAATAATCTAATAATCAATCAGAGAATTACAGAGTTGCAATCGTTAATACACACAACCCACTCCTGTGCATGGCTAAATAAGAGTTTCCCACTTGTTTCTTTTTTTTGTGGTTGCGGATGAAGGGAGAGAAAAAATAAATGAAAGTTACACCTTGACAACATTCAAAGGAGTTCAACCATTGGCCTCGGTCAAACCTTGGATAAATATGAAGAAATCATTAAAGTTAACAAAACAATTTAGAGAGGGCTAACTAGATTAATTGAAAACTTAAGACAATTTATCTTGCGGAAGATAACATGATGTACTTTGACAGTAGCAAAAACAGTTTTGGAAGTATCAACCAAGCTGGTATTGCTGTTAAAGAATTACAGGCAATAATGTACACATAGAAAATAGCACACAACAATAAATAGTGATTTGACTTTATCCCAAGCCTACATTCACTTTTCGGGGTAACAACCTCAACATGGGCTGCAATTCACTAGTTATCTTTAAGAGAAATTACAATCAACATGCATTGCTCTATTATTGGATGTATCACATTATTAGAACAAAAGTAATGCCATCATTCTAGTACACATCCACTTATCACTAAATATAAAGTAGCAAGTAGAGAGTATTATAGATGGATAGTAGCATAGTTTGACCATAACAAAAAGATGATATAATAGAACAAGCTTCCTCAATTTTACATCCAACCCTTTTTAGCTACTTTGATCCTATTTATTAGACATCTTCAATCCATCCCTTGGAGATGCTTTTGAAGACATGAGAGCTGTTGGGACTTGGTTAGAGTTGTCATTGAGGTCTAGATTGCCCATAAAATCCTTTCCCCTAAATGATATCGAGATTTCCCAAAGTGGAGTCTGTAGGTGCTTTTACATTAATTGGACCTCTAACTATTTGACCAAAATAGTCAATGGTGCTCTGACTCATTTCCTGTTCTCCGGTCGAGAGTTCTCAAAATATTAACGGCTATATTCTACTCATATAACAATCATCAAAAAATGCACTCGTTGAGCAACGACTTTCAAGAATTGACAACACAATACATTGCTTTATGTCACCTTATCATACCATGAGCACTTATCACTAGTTTGTCGATGTTGCCTATGGTCAAACTGTATGGAATGACTTGCAATTAATTATCCAATGATCTTCCTCAGTATGTCATCTTCAAAAGACTTTACATTGATGACACATCAACCATCGTATCTCGAAAGTCCTCATGAACACATCATCATATTTGACTTGTTCTCCTATCATGATCCTCATCCTTGCAATCAATCTTCACTAAACTCACAAAGACCAACACTATTATCATAGTTTTTCCAAAATCATTGTTGCATCATTAAGACGAATATATGCACTTATCATAAGTATAGTAGACCAAGGATAGTTTTGGAATCTTCAAAATACCATTAGGATGTTTTCGCAATAGAAACCACTATCAATTAACTGAATCTTGGATTCATATATCCCAAAAAAATTATGATCCAAGATTATCATCTGAAGAAAGAAACACCAAATCAAAGGCCAAATAGGACTTTCTTTTTACACCACATCCAATCTCGAGTCGATCTACATCCTCTAATAGGGTCGGCTTCAGTATATAGGCTCAAACATGAAACATAATTTAATAACTCTCTACCTTGGCTCGATGTTTGTAGCCATTATCCACCATAGTAGTTGTCCCAATGCTCTAGTGAGCACTTATTCACTACAAAGGCTAATTGAGCTCAAGCTTCGCCATCATATCAAAAGGGTTCTTTGCTGTTGCGATCCTTCTTCACAACAACCTTGCCCTTCGCCACAATATCTCAAATTAAATGGTACTTAATTTCGATATGCTTTGTTCCTCGTGATAAATTGGATTATAGGCCAAATATTTTGTACTTTGGTTGTCGCAGGTGTATTGCAATGTTTTGCTGCTCCAACCCTAGGTTAGAGAGCATACCCCTTAGTCATGTAGTCTCATTCACTATAAAATTCAGTGTCATGTACTTTGCCTCAATCAAAGACAAGGTAGTGTGGTCTTGCAACAATACCTTCCAACTTACTACACTACCTGCTAGTCTAAGTAGGACCTACACTCATTTAAGTCACTAGCATGATTTAAATTTACATAAGTTGTGATTTCTTTACCATTGTCATCCTTCGATACACTATACCAATATTTGTTGTCTCCTTCAAGTATAAGAAGACTTATTTCATAGCTTCTAATTGTTTCTTACTAGGATGCTTTATGTAACAACTAACGATGCTCACAACTTATGAAATGTCAAGCCTCATGCATACATAATACTACCCCACTACACTATAATAAAAAACACGGAACATATGTTCCTCCTCCTTAGTCTGCAGTGAGTTTAAAGTACTTGGCTAAATGTATACTCGTAGATTTTGTTGATCACATGCCATAATCTTCTCAATATATTTCTTTTGATATAGACGCAAAACTACTACAGCCCTATCATGTAATATCTTCATACCTAGTATCTTCTTTGCATTACCTAAAATTTTTCATCTCAAACTCAATACTCAACTAGCACTTCACCACATGACTATCAGACATATCAGTAGCTGCGATCAACATGTTATCAGTACATGATAACAAATCAATCAAATACAAATCTTCCAATTTCTTAGAGTTAGCATGGCTATCCAATTGAATTTTTGAATAGTCCAACTGGTCATGGAAGCATCAAAACATTTATAAAATTTCCTAGGAGACTATCTTAACCCATGCAAAAATTTCTTTAATAAGCAAACATGATCCTTCTTATGGAAATAGCATATTCCTCCTGCGCACCACGACGAAACACTGCTATCATGTTTGGCTGCACCGACTCAAGATCTTATGTAGCAACTAAGGCAAGTAATACTTGAAAAAAAGTATGCCTTACCAGATGAGAATATTATGATTAATGTCATTCCATTGAGTATATTACTTCACAATAAGTCTCACCTTATACCTCACCACCTAATAATTGGAATGTTATCCTTTTGTTTTAAAAACCCATTTGCATCTAACTATCTCCTAGCTTTTGAATACTTTGACCAAATCCTATGTCTATTTCCAATGGAGTGACTCCATCTCTTTATTCATAGCTGCTAGCCACTACAACGACTCAAAGCACTAGCCATCACCTCAAAATAAAAATGAATGTGCATTTGTCTCCATCTCAGCACCATTAGTCAATGCATGAGCAATATCTATATGACCACAAATACCGTAGTTTAATTCGCCTCCTCTATCTCGCTCGTGGCTATACTCGTTGTGAATTTACTAGTTTTCCAAAGTATTATCGACTTTAAGAATTGTAATCTCAACCTCTATTACTTGTGATTTGTTCGGAATCTCCACCTAAAGATCCATTCCACAATTGACACCATGATTCCTTTTTCTACCAATTATGTCTCAAGACTTCACTATTGAAGTATAGCAATCATGTTTGATGTCACGTCTCTGCCAACTAGAAACTAGGTGAGTCTGCACCATTGCACCATAGCTGGTAACCTTTCAGCCCATGTGCATAACCCATAATTATGCACTTCTTCGACCTCAGTTCAAGCTTACCGTCATTTGCTTGAGTTGCAAGACATCCGTATATCTATAGTCCAAAGTAGTCAATAAGATTCCCATGACCATACTTCTTCATGAGCCTTCCACTAAATAACATATGATGGAGATTGATCAATCAAGTAATAGCATAGGTTCACAACTTTAACCTAAAATTCCTTGCTTAGTCTTGCATGCAAAAGAATACATCGAGCTCGCTCGATCAAAGTCTTATTCTTTCATTTTGCGATGCCATTCTACCGTGGTGTCCAGGACACTATGTTGTGTCCCACAAACCCTTTTCCTATGCAAAAATTGGTAAAATCTTTACTACAAAATTCCATGTCAATATTGATCCTAAGACACTTAATTTGGTTATTGAATGCTTCTCAAAGTGCCTTACACTTCTTGACCTGATTGAACACCTCAGATTTGTGCTTTAGGAAGCATATCCATTTATTTTTCAAAAATTCGTCTATGAATATCAATATATATCAAACACCTCCTTTCAAAGAAAATAAGGCACTGTGTTGTCACGTCCCGATCCTCGGGCGCACGCCCATCCCTCACTGGTCGATTAAATAGCGACGTCCCAGAACGCATCGCCGACCCATTCATTTTAATATGCAAGCGGCAGCATATAAAATATCTCTAAACAATAAAACAATGGGATAGGGAAATAGGACTAAAAACTTTGAACCTGAAAACATCACACTTATATACATATATAACAACTGAGTCAAATATATATATACAATACACTAATAGGTCAGGTTCTACTCAAGCTAGTTCAGTACACGAGTCTTGCAAACCGGGGTGAGGTTTCAATCCTCTCCTAGATCCTCCTCTGGGTCCTCCTCCTCCTCCTCCTCCTCAACGATCTCTCATTCTTCCATGCTCCAGTTGGAGCCCACTGCTGAGCACTCTGGAGAGTCGTAATCATCACCAAGCTTGGGATCCTTCGCATCCACCACCAATCCACCCTTAGGATCTGCTGTCCCCTTCCCGAACGCAACCTCCAAAACGTACAGAGGTATATTAGATTCTGGTACAGGGCCCACCCTTCGTCCATCATTGTAATGGTCGTATTTATGGGGCACCTTTTTGGGGTTCACCCACATCAACCCAAATGGTGGATTTCACCAGTACATATTCCAATCCTTTGAGGTGGTGGTGTATCGGAATGTGATAACCTATTTCTGTGATTTCTTCTGGTATATCAAAATGCTCGGGAGGAGCTGGAGGTGTTGTCATCTATGGACCTAAAATGTTATCTCACAACGGGGTGAGACGACGTCTCAGCGAGTTCTACCCCCTAAGACTCAATTAGGAAAAAAATGCACCCTAAGGGCTGCCTAAGCACACCACGGGTCAGAGAACTTACCTTGGCCTCAGTTCCTTCTTGTTAGACAATAGAATTCAATAGTTATTCACTCAGATCGAATCATCGATCAATCGACTTAGTTGGTTACATGTCACCATGACCTTTCTCTGGTCGATACATTCAATACTATCTATAAAGTCCTATCAAATCAAGACTGCTTACCCAAAACCGATAATAAATTGTTCTCCCAAAGCTGATATTATGGTATACTATTTATATGCTCGCCCAAAGCTGATAAATTAGGGCCCCCAGGCCAATATAGTAAACCACTTTCACCGTACAACCAATTCATCATTTTTATCATACCCGATAAAAATACTCATGTGTGAGTACACGATCGGTCTTAGCCAAAATACAATAATTTCATTTTTGATCTTCCCACTACTTTCGACAGTCCAAAATTAGATTTTTGGCGCTATAAACCAACGCCCGGTAATTTTCCAATTAATTACCAAAATTAATTAATTTAGGAATAAAATCCTAAAATCACAATTAAATTAATTTAGCACAAATTAGAGCTCAAATAAATAAATGAACCACACCACAACAATTAGCATAAAATTTCGGTTACCAGCTATCCCGGTCTAATTTTCAAAAAATAATTAATTAACTAAATAATTACGGAAAATATTAAATAAATGCCAATAAATCAACTTAGGCCCGAAAAAGATTAATTGAATGCCGAAACGGACTCGGAAAATTTCCGAGTCACTCTAGATAAATACTAGAGCTCGTCTAGGCTCTAATTACACTAACTAACCACCTAACATGCATTGGCAATTAATTAAATTTCACTAATTTAATCTAACTAACCACTTAATCATACTTAACTTAATTTAATTAACCCTTAAGCGTCATTAAATTACTAAGCGAGGATTAGTGAGTTAAACTCACTTGTTTTGCAATCCGATCAGCTCAAATCATTGGGGACGCAACAGGGCTCACTTCTTTCCAAAGCGAGCCTAATTTTCGGGGCCAGGAACAACCTTAAAACGGGTCTCGAAGGTTGCTGGAAACCCACTGATCTTGCTCTTGTTCTTGGTTGGAAAAGGGGGAAACCAGCTCGGGTTAAGGCGAGGATGGACCGAGGGAGGTCGAAGGGGTCGAACTGGACCTAGGCGGGCTTGCTCGGTGGTCGGAGGTGGGCTGGATGGCTCCGGTCGAGCCTCACGGGGCTGGATGATGCATGGGCAGCATGCAAAGATGGTGAGCTGGGCGCGGCAAGGCAGAGACATGCACTGTGGCGGCAGCGTGCAAGGACGGCAGACGGCGTCGTGCAGCAGGGATGAGGTGGCTCGGCTGCTCTTGCTGGTCTACTCTGCAACTCTGAGTTTCAAACGGCGCAAATGGAGAAGAAGAGAGGGAAGAGGTCGTTGATGCTAAAGAGAGAGAGAGGAGGGACAAGTTTTGATCGGAGGGGACAACTTGCTTCTTCTTATCTCTCTCTTGCCTCCTTGACCGGTCCCCCTCCTCCATAGCTGGCTTGCACCATCAATTTTGGACCAAAAACACCCTCCTAGAAGCATTGAAGAGGTCCATAAGTCATAGCTAAGGGGGTGCTATGAATTTGTAAGGATTTTCTCTCCAATTGGTCACCATTCCTTCTTAAATCAACCCAATTTGGCCTTTACAAAAATCAATCGACACCTCACCGATCCAATTGGTATTTTTCCTCACCAATTGATCCCACTTGCATCCCGATTGCGCCATCAAAAACAATCCCCGACATTTTCTGGACAAAAACGGCCCTAAGACGACATTTTCCCAAAAAGTCTCAGTTTGCAGAAAAATCTTCTGAGATTGAGTCGATGCTCCTAGAATTAATTGTGACATGACAGAACTTTCAATTTCTGAAATCGGATTCAAATTCGCAGTTAATTTCACTCTGGCGCGTTTTTAGCATGACTTAGGCTACCTGGTAATTTTCAAAAAATTTTAGTGCAAATGACCCGTGGTCGATTTTCTTTGAGCCACAATGAACCCACTCGATACATTGGCGACTCTCGCTTGTCGTGAAAATCTCGATGATTCAAATACAGACATAGGGTAGCAAAACGATAGAAAAATCAGTCTAGTATTGACCTACGAGAATTTTCCAAATTAGTGGAGTCACTCACGTTTAGCCACACATCTCAGTCAAACCGACCTATCTCTGATCCCTGATCAATTTTTTTTTTTAACTATGCCATAATGGTCTCTAAAGATGAGCACGATCGAATAGCCGATTCCTAGTCAAATTCTCAAGTCTATTGCATGGAGATTCCTTAATGGTTTTCCCAGATAGTCTAGTTATCTTGAGAGTGATCAGCTCTGAGAACAGCCTTATAGGCGCGTCGATGAAATGCCCGATTAACTTAATTGAAAACAGAAGTGAAAAATCCAGGATATCACAATGTTGTGTCCCACAACCCTTCTCCTTTGTAGAAATTGATAAAATCTTTACTACAAAACTCCATGTCGTTATTGATCCTAAGGCACTTGATTTGGTCACCGAATGCTTTTCAATAAGTGCCTTGAACTTCTTGACTCGATTGAACACCTC
This sequence comes from Eucalyptus guilfoylei, assembly GCA_016097605.1. Classification (NCBI taxonomy): domain Eukaryota; kingdom Viridiplantae; phylum Streptophyta; class Magnoliopsida; order Myrtales; family Myrtaceae; genus Eucalyptus; species Eucalyptus guilfoylei. The sequence goes on along the minus strand of CM027864.1, from coordinate 28,587,217 downwards.
AAATTTGTGCTTTAAGCACCTCCTTCAAAAATTTGTCAATGAATATCAGTATGTATCAAGCACCTCCTTTCAAAGAAACTAGAGATGTGCTATAGACTTCTAAACGAATGTAACCAATCGGTTGCTTGGTCGAATGCGTAGCTGTAGTGAATTTAACTTGGCTTTGTTTCCTAAAGATGCATTGTTCACACAAATCTAGCTTCCCTATCTTCTGATTCATGAGCAACCCACTCTCACTCAGTACTTTCATGCTTGTCTCATTGTTATGCCCCAATGGCACATGCCTCAACTTAGTCAAGTTTGAGTTTGACTCACCTAGTGAAACTGTAGGAGTTTTGGTCATGATCTCTCCTAGTAAATGATACAGAGAATTCATTTTCTTCCCTTTCATAATGTCATGACAAGTCAAGAGATGTTTGGCATTCCTCCTTCAGTGATGTACTTACACCTAATGTTATCGAGTGTTTCAAGAGAAATACAGTTATTCTTGAGCTCCGTTATATGACTCATGTCTTTTAGTATAAGCAATACTCCATCATGCATCCAAATTTGAATTGTCCCTATTTGGACAATCTTTTGAGGCTGCATTATTCCCCATTGAACTCTATCATCATGTGTAGTATATAATAATTTGTAAACCAGTTTCTATGAAGAATCATATGATAAGACACCCCAAATTCTAGCACTATGCATCTCTTGACGAGTCACACTCATGATAGCCTTTGCATCATTGGTGCTTTCTTTGGTAATGTTCGCCACATTACATTACTTGTGGTATTTTGCCTACTAACTCTATTTCTTAGCTTAGGGTAATCTCTCCTCATGTACCCCTCCTCGAGATATTCAAAGCACATCACGCAACCCTTAGACTTTCCATGGTGAGACTTCCGTCTTTTCTTACCTCTTCTCCTAGACTCTAATGTTGATCTCTACCTTGAATCACAAGTCCTCATGCCTCCTCTTATGCTAGATCCTCATCTTGTAACTTTCTCTACCACTCCTTCGAGAACAAGGCAAATTGTACCTCTTATGAGGTAATTGCGCAGTGTGCCCTATAATAGTGAATTAGTAAAGTATATCCATGACTCTGGTAGAGAAGCCAACAATATCATGCCTTATTTTTCATCATCTAGGGTCTCTTCGACATTTTTCAAGCTCATCATGAATTTGTCAAACACATCTAAATGAGATTTGATGGATGTATCTTTAGTATAACAAACTTCAAACATCCTCTTCAACATGCATTAGTGATATTCAAACCCTTCTTTACGCATCATGCTTGAAGTTTTGCCCACAACATTGGAGCATCCTTCTCTTTGGCCACCATTATTAATACCTCATTTGATAAATTCAATAGGATTATACTCCTCGCTCTCTCAATTAACTCATCTTTGTCAACATATTTCATCGTTTCGCCACCTTAGCCTTGCCATTCAACGCCTCAGCCAAATCTTGAGTTGTTAATAGTGCATGCATCATGAAGCTCTACAATCCAAAGTTGTTCCTCCCATTGAACTTCTCAAAATTTCTACTTTCACTTTACACATAATTGCAGCAACATAATTTCTAGACAACAATCAGACAAGGAGAAATCTCAAATTAAATCCAAAAGATTCTAGCGGTAGCTCTTATACCAATCATGGTAAAATAGTGCATAAGCTAATGGATCTTACAATTAAATCAATGCAAAATTATTAGTAAATAAAAGAGAACTAAAAAAAAGAAATATTTATGTGGTTCAATCTTAGTAATGGTACTTAATCCATGCAGAGAGTCAGGACAAAAACCACTAATTGGAAAATTTCAGAGTTATAATTACTCACACACTCAAGTACTTTCCAATCCTAGCTACTCCAAAACCTACAGTGCTCATAAAGAAACAAATCACTTTGGATGTAAAACTACACTACATATATATCACCGTGTGTTCCTCATTCCTGAGCCTAGCTAAAGAAGAGCTTCCCCCTTGTTCCTTTTTTGTGCAATTGCAGCTGAAGGAATATAGAAAACAAAACCCACACTTTATTTTCTATCTCGAAACCCAATAGGACTTTCTTCAGAGTATTCCTTTTGTTTCCTCTTATGTGGCCTTTTGAAGGAAAGTCAATCGAGCGGCAATCAAAGGAGTTCAACTCTTGGTCTCATTCCTTGGAGAGATATGAAGAAACCCTTGTTGGTTGTCCGAACGTCGGATTCATATATCCCAACATAGAAAAACAAATTATAATCCGAGATTATCATCCAAAGAATGCAAGACCATGTCAAAGACCGACTCGGACTTTTCTTTTACACCTCATCCAATACAAAGGTCCACATCCTCCAATCGGGTCAAGTTCAATATACTAACTTAAATTCGATACATAATTATAGAGTATGTGAGATAAAATAGAATAACCACTTTGATGTATCCGTCCATGAGTATAATATTTGTAAAATAAGTAATTGAGTATAATTGAAGGAAAGAATAAAAAAATAATTGAAATCCCTTAAAAGCAGCTTTATGTACTATATATAATAATATAGATGAAGTTCAAACACTGTTTTAATCTAATGTCTCTAAAAATCAACATAACTATATTTCAAAATCAAATCAAATCTACCTAATGAAGAATGCAAATGTGCTAGTGTAAGCTATGTAACCCCATTCTAATTGTGTCAGTTGTTTACACATAAGCTTTTTGTTTTACTAGAAAATTTGTATAATGAGCAAATATAAATGAAACAAAAATATAAAGAATGAATCCGTTGATATTGTATATAAAAGTGAAAACACCCAAGCAGTAGGGAGCTGAGTGTTCAAGCTGCTCTATTTGGATGTGGTAAATTAGATATCCTAGTCACAACATCTCCTACGAAAGTAAACTTAAGAGGCTAGTTAGTCGCAAGTGATGGAGCTTTACCCAATGCAACATACCTGAACAACAGGATTTGTCCCGCATCGATAGAATTAGCTTTGTCAAAGTTTTGAATGCACCATGCCGTAAAGGCATTATTAATTACTTAAGTTAGTTCTTAAGGAGCAACATTTCTAAGCAAACATAATAAAATATTTATTAGAAGCTTTGCCAATAATGTTGTAATGCATTTACAAATAGTGGGATCTAGTGGTGGCATGCCACTAGTTTCTTAATCGAAAGTCAAACTAGATAATGAATTGTATATGTAAATTATTTTACCTCATAATTTTTTTCTAAGTTGGTCTCATTTTCTTTGCATAACTTCAAAGAAATTTGAAATTTTATTTATATTTTGAAAACTTTCATTGTGATAGAATATAGTATTGGCATTAAGCTATTATATATACTCTAAATCAGAATTAAAAAAAAAAAATGTTCACTCCGGTGCTCGCCACATGACATTAACATTGCTTCTCTAATTAGAACATGGCATGATGCATGGCTTAATTTTGTCACAATACCCACATTCGCATGGTTGCCGCATGGCACTTCACTTTATGTTTTTGATTGCCACATGGCCTAACATATGGCATAGTTTTACCACATGGCCTACATCGACCAATATCCATTAGCTTTTTGATTTATCATCTCTAAATTTCAATCTCTTACAATACATACGTATAGATTTGTAATTAAAGTTTCTAATTGTTTACTAATTCCTCAATACAATATTTAATTCTCAAAAAATCAAATTATAGTACCTTTTTATGAAATGTTGGTTTCATTGTTTTTGCAGGACTTCCAACAATTGAAGTACATTAATTTCAGGAACTGTGAATCATTGGTTCATATGCTTGACCTTTCTTGTACACCAAATCTTGAGGAATTGGTTCTTTGTGATTGCAAAAACTTGGTAGAAGTCCATGAGTCTATTGCATATCACGACAAGTTGCAGTCATTGAATTTAAGGGGGTGCAGAAAAATTGACAATTTCCCTGATATTCCACGTAAACTTGGAGGCTTGAAAAAGCTTTGTTTACAAGGGACCACTATTAAAGAACTTCCTGTATCAATCGAAAATCTTGTCTCTTTGAAAATAATGGATTTAAGTGATTGCAAGAACTTGGTAAGTCTTCCGTCTAGCATTTACAAGTTACAAAACATTGAACTCTTGGAACTTGCGTATTGTACAAATTTAATAGGATTTCCAAAATATGAGGATTCAGCTAATCCGCGCATGAATAGCGGACTTTCAAATTTACTCTATTTATCTCTTGGGGAATGTAATTTCGAATAGAATTTCTCGAGAATCCTTCATGTTTTCCCTTCTTGCAAGATTTAGTTGGCGGAGAGCAATGTTACTAGACTTCCCGCATCTATTCGTAAACGTGATCATTTGACCGTATATGCAATTTCATTTTGCCAAGAGTTACAAGAAATACCCGAGCTTCCACCATTTTTGAAGATTCTTTCAGCTAATAATTGCGAATCTCTACAAAAAACTGGAGATGTATTTTCATCTGCTTTTGCCCGTAGAGTGTTGACCACGATCGACATTCCCTCTCTCGACCAAGTTAGACTCTCTCTCTCTCTCTCTCTCTCTCTCTCTCTCTCTCTCTCTCTCTCTCTCTCTCTCTCTCTCTCTCTCTCTCTCTCTCTCGGAGTATATGCTGGATGTGTTATGTTCTTGTATATTGCAATAGTAGTAAATGCAAAGGCTAGAGAATGCTGGATGTGTTATGTTCTTGTATATTGCAATAGTAGTAAATGCAAAGGCTCAAGAAAAGCAAACAAATATAAAGTGTTTGCATGTAATAAAGTTGGCCACATACTTTTACGGGAATGATTTCTATCACATGAGAGTGGTATGTTAATGCAAGCAAGGGTCAATAATCTCTAATCATTTAGAGAGCTATAGTTTGAAGTGGAATTCACTAGGATTAATCATTATACTTAAAATGAATTCTTTTATTTGAGTACTACTAATAACAAACTTCGGTACTTTGTAATGGTCTATCTTTATAGCAGACGTCTTCTGATTACATAATTTGGTCCCTCGGAGAAGAGATGCCAGAGTGGGTCCTCCCTATTGAAGAGAGTTCCGTATCATTCATGGCTTTAGAGGACTTGTATGATAAGTTTCTTATAGTCACTCTCTGTGCCGTTTTTAGTAATGATGATCAAACAAAGCATCCGATATTTGAGATTTTACCACATGTGAATGGTGAAATGAGGAATCGCAAAGGAGGAAGAAGCTTCTTGACAAAGGATTTGGATCAAGTCTTACTTTGGTTTTTCACACCATATGATCTATGGGGAGAAGTCAATTTTGGTCAAATCGATAGGAGTTATGTACACTTTAGCCTTACAAAGTATCAACTGCAAAGGTGAAAAAGTGGGGAATCCGAATAATATGCAAGCCACTTGAGGACGATTTAAAGATTGGGATTCAAGACAATCGGCTGATCGATCTAGCTTTACTCCGTGAGGTTGTTCTTGAACTAATAGATTTAGAAGTTGAGAGTCCACTTATGCACAAAGATAATTTGATCGAAACAAATCTACAGAAAGACTTGCAAGATTGCCAAAGGAGGAGTGAGGAACATAGTCAAATAGTATCAAAAGGAAATCCTAAGCTTATTCTCCCTCGTGGCATGCAAACCAAAAATATGATGAGCTCCGATTCGACCAGCAGAGATGAGCATGCTAGCGTTGGCTTGCAACTTTTATTGTTAGAATGATTGAAACTTGCTAAGGAAGCAATTCATAGGTAAATGAACTGCCTCACCTTGATTACAATGCATTCTTCTTCTTTTTCTTTTTTGTTCTTCTCGTTTTCTTTTCTCAAGAAAAACTTATAACCCGCTGTTAGTACCCACTTTTACCCATATATTAACATTGACGTACTTGGTGTGTCCATTTTAATTGGCGTTAACTTTGCCAGCTGCAACGATGGAAATAATCAGCCCCATGGAGAGGAGGTCGCCCTACTTTCTCGATTTAATATCGAGAAAATGAGTTTGACCAAGAAAGCACGCAAAGGTTGTGGCTGGAGATCTGCAAGAGGAGGAGGCTCTGGCGAATAATTTCATGCGTGTAGAGCACATTTCTTGCGAAGAAAAGTCGAACAAGAATAAGATCACAAGCTCTTACCTATGGCAAAGCATGCAAACGTGGAAAGTGGTCGGGATGGAGGATGATCTGGTCAGAACGTGAAGGGATTCTAGCACACGTAAAAGAAGTGGGAAGCGATCGTGCGGTTTATCAACGTGGGATGGGCATTTGATGCTGGTGGAGGTAAAATTGGAAGAGAAGGCAGGAACAACTTCCATTCCATGGAGTATAAAGGACAAAGCATCAGAGGAGAGAGACGAGCGCACGCATGAATACTCTCTCCGTGAGTTTTATCTATCTTTGTACTCCCATTTTTTTCCTTTACTTAAACGTTCGGTTCTTGCCACTTTCATTTCCTTATTTTCATCTCAAAATTTATTTCCTTTCAATGTAATCTCAATTCTAGCGCATCTACTTTTATTCACACCGAGTGAATTTCACGTAGATTTGTCCCTTCATCTAAACCCCATACGTGCATTTTACACTTTAGTATGAAACCACAAAGCCATTTCAGTCGTTCTCTCTTCACTCAACTATGACTCTGGAAATGGATTTGATGACATGACTCATAAAAATTATCAAAAGCCTTGACCATGTGGCTGTCCCGTTATGTCATTTTTTCCAAAAATGACTTCTTGAAAATTATCAATATCAAATTTCTTGCAAAACAAAAGTGTCATCTTAAAAATGATTTTGGTTTTTGTCGAAGTACCCTTCCATCATTATAGAAATATAATATATATTAGATGGTCGCTTGCGTATAATAAATAATTGCCTTTTCTTTTGTGGTTCAAATCCCTTAGACCCTAGTTAGTTAACTTAATTCCCACATAGAATTTGGTCATTCTTTCTTCTCTTCGTTCATTTTCTTTGATTTTCCCGTTGGAAGCGACTTCCGTTTTTCCGCCATAGGCAAAGCTACTTTCAGCATCAAGGCTTCTCATCTTCCAAACGACTCAAGTGAGCTCTGACGGAGTGGAAGATCGCCACCCGCCAACGAAGGTTACAAATAGAAGAAGTTCGTCTTCCAAAAACTGGTGATGTAGACCGGCCAGCGGAGCCGACGGGCTGCCACTGCTGACCGAAGCCATGGAAACTCGTGACTTAGCCGGGTGAACGATTCACTCCTGAGGTTCTGGGCTTCATGCAACTTGCTATAGATCAGGTGATGCCCGGGGCATCCAAATTTTATTAAGTTGCAGTAATAGTTGAGCTGGATTTTGAATTCGATACGTATGGTGCTACAATTGCATGGGAACTTGAAGAATGTGTGGTTGACTTTGTTTGAGAGAGGCTGAATCAGTGTCTTCATAAGTTTTGTCTGTGGAAACTTGATAGTGAATTCATAGGTTTTCAGCATTACACGCTGCAAAATCAGCGACAATCTCTGCTAGGTGTAGCTTTTCTTTCTCTCGTTTCCACAGGTGGCAATTTATAGATTATTCTGGATATGTATTTATTGCTTTACATTACATGAGAGTGAGTTGTTATGGTGGCTTCACCTTTCGTGGTTAAAAAGGTTTAGTGAAAGATGCAAAATTCTAAAGTTATGGGAAGCGAGTTAAGAGACTTTGTAAAATCTTAAGTATAGGGAGGATAAGTGCAATTTCACAAACTTTCGAAGAATATAGTGCTTCAGTTCTGGAAATTAGAATACCTAATAGTAAGGAGAAAAGAAAATTGTCCATACTTCACGCGTAAGATCCTCTCTTAGACTCTCAATGTCGTGGGTATTTGAAGAAACATCTGAAATTTTCCGATAAGGTGTATCATGATTCTGTTTTAAAGACAGCGATTCTTCCAATGAGATTCATGATCTAATGCAGTTGGCTTTGACGAAAATCCTTTCCCTAGAATACAATTTATGCACTGTAATCTTCCACACTTAGTCTGCATACCGAGCAAAGGATAAACATGATCAAGCCTTAAAAATATAGCCAACACGGAGCAGCTATGAAAGAGGTGATTTGAAGAGGAAGAAGACAAGTTATATTGTGTTGTCATTATTTGCTTTTGTTAACTCATTTTTATTTGCACTACAAATGCCCCCAACACTGAGAGGAAGAAGGAAACGGCACTAAGAGATGCACCAATTCATAGATAAACTACTGGACTCAATTGTTCATGAAATGAGTTTCCTAAATTAATGTTGAAACTACACTAAGAGCAGCTTTCTCTCTGACCAAGCTCCTAAGTTTCATATGCTTCCTTCATTTTTCTGCTTGCACTTTCCTAGGCAACAAGACGTGCAGAGATCGAAGCTCTTGATGTTCTTCTTGAACAGAGGACTGGATTTCGTCTGCAGAAGTTGCAGAGAAGTTTTTTAGCATGCTCCTTCATGTGACATGTGAACCATGCATTATGTGCGCAGCAGCATCATTGATCATTGGTACATTTGTTGGTCATACTCAATAATGATGAGCAGGAAGAGATAGCCGCTCTCAATATTGATAAAGAGTATGAGATAGGCACATTTTTATTGTACGGCATGTTGATGGCAAAGAGCTGTTTGGCGTGGAACGATGTTGCAGATTGTTGGATTCAGATCATATCTTTGTCGAATATTTATCACCATGTGAGTTGTGGAGAAAAGTCGATTTTGCTCAAATTGATGGGCATTATATACAATTTGGTGTTGGAGTAGCAAGTAGAGTCGTGAAAAGTGGAGATTCCGAATAATATACAAGCAACTAAGGGATGATCTAAAGGTTGAGTTTCGAAATAATCAGCTGATAAAGCCGGCTTTACTCTACGAGGTTGGTCATGGATCAATAGATTCAACAGCCGAGAGTTCACATGTGGACAAAGATAATCCGAGTGAAGCAGATCTAGAGGAGGACTCGCAATATAGTCAAATGAGCATGGGGAAACATAGTCAAATAGGATCAAAAAGAAGACGTGAGTTTAATTTCCCTCTAGGCAAGCGAATCAAGACGATGTTGACTTCTATATTTGACCGATGGAGACGGGCACGGTAGTGTCGGCTGGCTGCATTTGTAGTTGGAATGATTGGGAGACTTGGTAAGGAAGCGATTCGTAGGTGAGCGACTGAGCTGATCTTGATTACAATGCCTTCTTTCTTCCTCGTTCTTCTCGTTTTCTTTTCTCAGGAAGACTTTTGACTAGTACCCGCTTTCACGCATACATTAACATTGACGTACTTTTATGTGTCCACTTGAGTTAGCATTGACTTTGCCAGCTACAACGAGGGAAATGATCAGCCCTGGGCGAGAGCTGGACAAGGAGAGAGAAGCTTGACCTCCTTCTCGAACTTAATAACGAGAGGATGAATTCGACCGAGAAAAGCATGCGGAGGTCGTGGCTGGCGAGTCGCGTGATAAGGCTTGGGCAAACAAGAAGACGAAGAAGAAGATCGCAGCATGCTCATTTACATGTGGCAAAGCATGCAAACATGGAAAGGGCGGGATGATGGATGAAGATTTGGTCAGAACATGCGATGAAGTGGGAAATCACCGTGCAGTTTATGCGGGATGAGGATTTTTTTTTTTTTTTTTTTTTTTTTTTTTGTGATCAAGGACTCCGCCACATGCCCCCGAACGGCTCCTGAGAACCGGGTCCCTATACCTCGGGGAAGACTAGCACAACAACCTATCGCTAGCAATGCAGGGTTTTAAAACTCGACCTCAGCAATGAATGAGGGACTCTCAACCAATTGCGCTATCCACGGATGAGTACGGGATGAGGATTTGATGCTGGTGGAGGTGAAAAATTGGAAGAGAAAGGCACAAACAACTTCCATTCCATGTGAGTATGAAGGACCAAGAATGCTCTCCGTGAGTTTTATCCATCTTTTGCCTTTCATTTTTTATCACGTTGTCTTTACTCGCACCCTCGATTCTTGCCACTTTCATTCCGTGTACTTTCGCTTCACGATCTATTTCTTTTTTATATGTTTTCAATTCCAGTACGCCTACTTTTATTCTCACTTAGATTGATCCCTCAATTCAAGGTTCATTCTTGCATTTTTATACTTCAATATGAAATCACGGACTGATCTCGATCAGTGCTCTTTTCACTCAACTATCAGATTTGAACTCGATTCATGAAAATTCATTCAAAGCCTTGAAAAACACTTAATGTCAAATTTTTCGTCTCGATAGAAGTACCCTTCCATTATATATGTGATGGTCGCTTGCTTAAAATAAACAATTACTTTTAATTAACCCTAGTTAGTTAACTTTAATTCCCAAACAGATTCTGTAATTCTTTCCTTCTCTTTGTTCATTTTCTCTGATTTTCCCGTTGTTTGGAAGCTCCTTTCTTTTCTCCGCCATAGCCAACCATCCAACTCCATCGTTACGACGCCAGTGTGCTCTCACGCATTGAAGATCGCCACCTGCCAACGGAGTCGACGAACAGAAGAAGAAGAAGCTCGTCTTCCGGAAACGGAGTCCCTACCGAACCGACGGCTGACGGAGACCGGCCATGGAAACTGGTGACGTAGCTTGAGGTGAAAGATTCTCTCCTGAGGTTTTGGGCTTCGTGCAGCTTGCTATAGACCAGGTAACGCCTGGTACGTCCGAATTTTTTTAAGTTAGTGGAATGCTTGAGATGGATTTTTGAATTCGGTTTGTTTGGTGCTGCGATTGCGCGGGAACTTGAAGAATGTGTCGTTGAATCTGTTTGAGAGGCTGAATCAGTGTTTCTTCGCAAGTTTTGTCTGTGGATGCTTGATGGTGAATTCATAGGTTAACGACATTACATGCTGCAAAAACAACGGCAATCTCTGGAAGGTATAGCTTTTCCTTCTCTTGTTTTCATAGGTGGCAATTTATTGAAAGAAGTAGGTGAAGTCTAGGTTCAAAAGAAAAACAAGGAGGGAGAGTGATATAATGGGGAGGAGGGCGTACACGGGTTGGTTCAGTCCCCTTAACAGGCAAAAAGTTGAGCAAATCCGGGTGCTGTAGGTTGGGTGGGAGGGATTTGGGTGTTTTTGGGGTGTCTAGGAAATGTGGATTCGTAGTATGTACTTATCATAAGAATATGTTTTTGAGGCGCTTGAAAAGGCAAAACCATAGAGGAATAAAGAAGATGCAGTGAGATGGCAAGCCACGAGGAAAGGTTGCTTGACAGTTGAGGCCTTTAACCACTTCTTGACATTGGCAACTAGGGAGAATTGAAAACCAAATTCACTTGGAGTGAGAGTAATGTCAACATCGGTTGTGCCCATGGATAACTGCTTTGGTGGTTAGTTTCTTTTGCCCTATGGAATGTAGATATGAAAAAGAAATAATCACGAGAAACACGGAGTTTACATCAGTTATTCAGCAGAATAGAGGCAAAAACACAAGAAGCTGATTGTCAATTCTAATTTCTGAGGCCTTCACAATAGTTTAGGATTCTTTTTTTATCCTCAGGTGTCTTGGCTTTTAAGAAGGAAAATGACCGAGAAGCTAAGACTCCTGGATGCTTCTTGAATGTTTGAGTGAAACCTGATTAATGAAAGGTAAACTTCTGAGGAGCCAATAATAAGACACATTGGAAAGAGTAACATGTAGTTTCTCAAATTAGTTGTTGTGTTTGCTTTAGTGTTGTTAGAGCCATATCAGTTTTGAGTGTTAGGTCGGATTTGCATCTGAATTATAGGATGAGTATGCATTAATAATCATTACTTGGAAGTTTGGGACCGGTATATAATACAAGACCTGCAAAATCTTGATCTTACAGTTGCGAGATATGGATTCATTCCATTAGTAGCTGCATATCGATACTGAAATATTTCTACTGCTGGCAACTTGGTGCTGATTTCCTCTAGTTGTCCATTGTCCTCATATTTTTTTCTACTAACAAGTAACAAGACCTATTTGCCTTTCTTGTATAAGGCTAAGCTTGCTCTGCACAGCCTGTTCCAGTAATGTAAGAAACTGGTTTTCAGTAACCAGGTGCATTTTAGATATGTTGCTTTTTTTCTATTAAGATAATTAGTATTTCAGTCTTCATTAGTGAATGATCTCAAATTTATTTATGTTATAGCTTGATTGAATGGCTGTGCGATTGTTGTGATGCAAACGTTATTGCGGCACGAAGAAACTGGTGTAATGAGACACGAAATGTATGTTTATCATTGCTTCTCCAGCCCCTTCTATAAATTTTGGCCAATGGCACTTTGTTATTGTTCTGAATTGATACCCTTGAGAGTCTGTTCATAGTTTATTGTTGATATTTTATGTTCCTCCTTAATTATTTCTTTATGATAAAATAATTTATCTGCACAAATCTGTTAATAATTGGAATATCCATGCATTATAATGCTGTAAAGGGTTTGTTCTCATTATTCTTAAAATGTGGTTGTGGCTGACAATAACAGTAATCTTGCTTTATTATTCCAATGTTTAACGTTTTTCATTTGCCACTATGCTCTGTCTGGAACCATATCGCAGTCTTTATCTACTTTGGTGAAGTTCCTAACATTGCTTTCTTAGGCTGTGTCATAGCTGGATTTATGATATACTTTTTTGGCATGAAAATGCATTGTCAGTATTGTACTGCCTTTAATGCTGTTAGAACCTGCTCCTTGGCCACATTCCTTCATACGATGACCAAATTTACACAAATAGTTTGAGCCTGGTTTCTAGTACACATCTCTTATCTAATAGTCTGTTGCTGTCATTCATAATTATGTGGTGACAATACACAACTATAAATCATTTTGTGGACAGAAATGGATAGTTGATGCCAAAATATTTGGCCCTTTAGTATCTTTGTGGAGAATAATTCAAAACCAAAGGCACCTTGCTTCAGGGATATAAATAAGAAAATACTGTTAGAAAAGGTGGAGTGAGACTCTTGGCAACTTCAAGTGAGCATCTTGTTGACTTTATGTAGTATATGCCTTATCAATCTTATATATAGTCTCAAACAGTTAACTAAAAGAAGAAAACATTTCTCATTAAATTCATTGCCTAAATTTATGTTGAAACTACAGCAAGAGCAACAGTCTCTCTGACATAGCTCCTAAAATTGATATGCTTGCTTTGTTTCCTCTCTCCTTGTGCTTTCGTGGGCAGCAAGACATGCAGAGATGGAAGCTCTTGATGTTCCTCTTGAACAGTGGCAGAGGACTGGATTTTTGGCTACGGAAGTTACAGAGAAGCTTTCAGCATGCTGCTTCATGTGACATCTGAACCATAATTTGTGTAACAGCATTGTCGATCATAGGTACATCTGTTGATCATAATGAAACAAAACTAAACTTTCCTAGAATTTGTTTATTCCTATGATTAGATGACTCTTAACCCTCTTTTAGGCATAAATGAAGTATATCATGGCTGTGCAAATGATAAACTTGGAGGCGGTTGCTCAATACTTTCTTTGCATTCAAGTAGCTCCAAGGCATGATTAGGTGAGTTTCTGCACTTGCTTATGTTGCTGATTTCATCTTTACTTAGCTCCACTTTGAAATTGTGACATACGATAGTTGATGACTAAAGCTTATTGGAGGTCGTCTGTACTTCCTTATGTTGATTATTGCTGGATGTGGATTCTTAGTGATTCTGTTTGTTGTTGCGCTTTGAATATTGCAACACATGACCATGAAAAATAATGGAGGTTTACAAAACTAATTTTCCATCTTTAATGTCCTTTACTGAGTCTAATAGGAAGAAAGTGGAGTTGCTGGAAGCATCAAGAAGTTTATATTAATTATTTCTTTCCCCACTTTGTTTCCTTTTTCTTAAATATTTTGTGACTTGTTAGACATTTCTATATATTTTTATTTGCCCTAAAAAATTTACAGTCTCAGGAAGTGCTACACACTAAACTAACATTAGTGTTTTCTTTCCTTTTCACTTTCCCCCCTGTTTCTTGATCTCTTCTTCCTCACTTTTTTTCACTGCTGTGAGATTGTTTGATGTCTTTAATGTTATCTTATTAAAAATCTTCCAATATGCCATGTGCAAAGTACTTGATAAAGAAATCTCTTTTCTGGTTTTTAAGTTGCAAGTGTCTATTCTTGCATACATGAGAGTACGTGCCTGTTAAATTGTGGTGTATATTTGGCTTTCGGTATGAGTTTTTTATCTGTCTGATGCTGCCATGATCTAATATTTTATGTTTCCTAAGCTTGTTCAGAACTCATAAAATATTTTAATCAGACTTTGTTGACATAAAAGTAAAAACATAATGAAACAGGATCTGTTTCATTGAGATTTGAGCAGTACACAGAGTAGCTAACCTAGATTACGGACATTGTCCATTTAAGAATTAGTCTTGAAATAACATGTTCCAGTACAAGGCGAAGAAGCAAGAGATGTGCTAAGAATGCATCCAAACAAAAAATTTAGGGGAAAAAAAAAATAAGCCAGGAAATCTCTGCCTTTTTAGAGCTTGAGATTTATAGTTTATGCTGCTCCCAATGATCTGATTATTAGTCAAAAGCATTGTAGGGAGCATGATCTAGCTCATTGCCTTTCTGAATATGATATCAAGCAAGAGGACTCATCTTGCAGATAATGCACCGCCTTGCTCAATTTCCACCCTCTAGAGCTCCAAAACTAGCCCTAATTATGGCATAGTTTCATGATAGAGAGAATGAGTCCATGGTTGTAATGGTGGGCATGAATCTTATGCATTGTTTGGAAGATGTAGCTGATGGGAACTCATCCTACCCTAGTACTAGTATACAAGTCATCAAAAAATCATCTCTCTATCAGATCACTGGTGCTGAGATTTCTCTGAAGAGAAGTTACCCATCCAAGATAAAAACATCTAAGTATCACCCGATTTACAGTGTGTTGTTTGTTCTTCAGGGACATTAGGACCTAGAGATATCCTTAAAATAAAAAATTTTGGCCATATTTACTCAAAACACACCTCTTTTAAATATTGACGCGGGAATTTTGTCAAAGTCAATGCCACTTTAGGGAGCCTAGTTACCGTCAATTGAATCAAATGGTACACTTCAGAGATAATATGCTTGCATGAAAACCTATTTCCTGGAGTACAGACATTACTTAATATTGATATTCTTAGGACTGTAATGGAAACTTCCTAAACTCTCCTATCAGGGAACTTGTGTTTCCTTAGATATTACCTTCTTTCGCAAAGTGCTTTGTCAATTAGTCTGCTAAATTATCTCTTGCATGATATATGGACATGTTTTGAAAATGGAATCTGTCTCGGGTTTCAGGCTGAGCTAGGAAAAATGGTGAATCATTGAAATTATTGGCTGGTTTGCACAAGAATTTCATCTATGTTCCCCTTTCATGTGAGGCTGATAGGTACAGAGAAAAGGATGCTGGTGCTTCTACCGTCCAGAGTGACGGTTCACGATGGCCAAAAGTGATGACAGACACACCAGTGCCATGAGACTGATGAGACTTTGCCATTACTTACGACAAAAGGACAATTAAGTATAACCTCCGTGCCTCTTCGAGCAATGTTCAGAGATCAACTGAATTCGAAGTTTCCCATTTCGTACTCTTGTGCATCTTAGCCTTGATTGCCATCTTCTCCAAAGTATGGGAATTACGTGCTAGAAACTTAAATAGAAAAAGCTACTGTTTCAGCTCCGAAGGTCAATTGAATACAAACTCCATTCTGCAAAAAAGAAAAAAATGAAATAGATTCTCACTTCTAACATCTAATCTGTTATAGCACGAGATTTTTCTTCCCAGTTGTAAAGTATCGAAGGCGGCTGTTACTTGCAAATTCTTCTTTGATTTCATTTGTGTCGATATCACAAACTTAGTCGCCTTTAGCAATGTAAATTTTTATTCTTTCATGTCATCATTAATATATTTGCCACTCTTTTAGATTTGATCTGACTGTTCTTTTGACTGAATTTTCTTCTTAAAGAGGCGAAATTGGATTGAATAAGACATATTAGTGGTATTGTGCTGCAACATAGTTTCAAATCTTGATAGTCAATTTTTCTTTTTCCACCAGTTCTTAGATGATTAAAAAGAGACGTGCAACGTCAACGTCCTCAACCTCTCGAAGTGTCAAGTATCTATCTTCTTGTTATAATTTTATGTGGAATGTAATTCGATGACGACCAAGTATGTGTATGAGTGTAATATATACGCATTAAACATGTATTTGGTTGTTGTGGGTGTCCTTTTTTTTTCTTTTCAAGTGTAGACTTGTTATACGTCTTTATCATGATGTAATTTCTAAACTTGTTTCTATTTATTGAGAATTTCATCCTTTAATATTGGTCCATTCAGCGGGTGGATTGGCACTTAGTTACCAGTAATATAGAAAGGAAGATAGAGTAGGTGTGTAATTAGGAGAGAGTATTAGACATATGCCTTGTTCAGAAAATGGTAGAGTGATTATGGGAAAAGTATCAAAAAAGTCATAAACCTATGGCATTAGTACTGATTCAATTATAAATCTTTTAATTGGATCAATTTAGTCATAAATATTTTCACATTGATACCAATTGAGTCTATCCGGTCAAATTTTGGCCGATCGGTCCGACTTGGACGTCGGCCGGTGCGGGTTGGCGGGCGAATCTCGGCGTAACAATTTTTAAATAATTTTTTTTTCGAATTTTTTACTATTTTTTTTCTTTTTTCTTTCTCTTCTTCTTTATCTTGGTCTTCTTCTCCCTACAGCTCGTTGCCATTGGGCAAGGGTTGCTAAGCCCTCGTTGGTGGCCGGTGAGGGTGGTGGTCCTTGCTCCCTACCTCACCCAAGGCTACGGGTGAGGTGGCTTTGCCCGAGATCTGGGCAAGCCATGGCCTCACCAACCACAGGCAAGGCCGCCTTCGCCTATGCAAGGCCATGGCGAGGCTGGCCTCACTTAGATTTGGGCAAAGCCACCTTGCTCACGACCCCCAAGTCTCGCGGGAGCGTCACCGGCCACTGGAGGAAGAACCCCAAAGAGGAAGAAGGGGGAAAAGGAAAAGGAAAAGAAAGAAATAAAAAATTCATAAAAAAATTCAAAAAAATGGAAAAAATTATTTAAAAAGTGTCACGTTAGTGTTTGCATTGGTCAAATTTGGCACGATGGACTGAATTTGTACTAATATAAAAATGTTTAGAACTAAATTAGTCAAATTGAAAGGTTTATAACTAAATTGATACAAATACCATAAATTTATGACTCTTTTGGTGCTTTTCCTAACAATTATTCATATCACTAAGGTCCAAACTTCTCATGAAAATTGCAGACAAGAATAGGGAAACTAATACAGGATTGAGTAATGTATGGTTATTTAAGAAAGTTGAATTGGTACCAATATGAAAAAATTTAAGACTAAATTTGTCCAATTGAAAGGTTTAAGACTTAATTGATATCAATACCATAAATTTATGACTTTTTTGGTACTTTTCCTAGCGATTAGTCATATCACCAACATCCAAACTTCTCATGAAAATTGCAGTAATGTACGGTTATTTAAGAAAGTTACACATACTTACAAAATCGGCACATATCTATATAAGAATTTCTGGCAGAAAGGTTCTTATACACAAAAGTTGTAGTGACACCATTATAAGTTGAATTTTTACTAGCTTAGTAACAACCCTCGATGTGCTACTGACCAAAGTATCCTCATGTCGCATCCCACAACGACTTCACGCATGAACTCTCCTTCCTCAAGGAACTTGCCTTATGACTAGCAAGTTGGGTTGCAACTAAACTTAGGGGCTAGGGTTTCATTTAGAAGCCAATATAAACCCAACTTATCAGTTTAGGGCAATTTGTTGCCTCAACCAACTAGGTACTGCACATATTTTTAGTTTTGATATCTCCGATGAGTCAAGTTGTTTTAACTTATTTTTAAACTAATGTCACTATGAATTCTCACGTAAATCACCAATGTCCCTTAAGTAATGACTTTATTGCGTAGAGAGATTAAAGATATAATGGAGCTCCTTAAGTTCCTTTTTTTGGAATCGTACTGATAGATTTTCCTTTGTTCGTCGAATTTCTTATGGCCGTTTAGTCCATGGTCCATTGGATGGTCAACACAAGGTCAAAAATTGGAACACATTGATTCCGCTCGTTCCGTCCTTCGCTTCAGGGCCTGTCCCTCGGTGTGGTCAGTACTCCACATTGTTACTATACCAGCGCTTGGGCATGAAGTTAACTTTCAAACAGACTCATAGTTAGAAATTCTCTACTGCCTCAACTATTGATATCTTGTCTTCTCCCTCTTTAATCAAAGAGCGTTGCCCGCGTACTGACTTCCTAATGATTCCAGGAGTTGATTCAAAGAAGAAAATCAATTCAATAGATACTCTCTCTGTATCCGCCCACTAGGTGGAATTTTGCCAACAGAAGTAAACTTGAAGAAATAAGTGTTTTGACCCCTTTATTTACATGGAAAAATCAAAAGCGCCAAGGGATCTGGGGCCTTACTTAAAGACCATTGGGCCATTGGCCCTCGACTCGTTCCTTAGTTGAGTCGGGCCTCTCGGCAGAAAGAATCAGCACGAGGAATAGGCTTTGGCTACAAATGCCATGTGATACGCACTTCTTAGGTGTGCCACAACCAATTGACCCGATATTCATGCTCGCAGAAAGATCATGACTTGAAATTTTCGAAACAATTGTTTGTTTTCTAGAAAATTCTTGCTGTTCTGAGTACAAGCAATAAATTCATTCTGGTCTTATTTGAAGAATTGGTTTTGTTTCAATGTGTTGTGACCCTATCGAGGTGAATCCAAGAGAGTTTACAGATTGCTAAGCCAGCACAAATAACCCTCTTGCAAGATGGCACTTACGCTCCGTAGAAATTATCCCAAGCCCTACCAATCAGAAATTACTTTCTCATTAATTATTTGATTGATTTTAACTAGAGTCGCCGCTAAGGTTAGGAGCTGAGTAAGATGTGGGAGACCGCTCTTTCTGTGAATTAGAGAATCATAAGCCCAGGAATTTTGTGATGGTAGATAAATGCAATTCTCTCGTGGGTACCATTTCCTTTTTATAATAGGCTTTGGATGCAATCTTTCCTTTTTATTTTTTTATTTTTTAGAAGAAATAGAAATCTAAATAATCATATATGGAGACTCAAAAAAATTAAAAATCCATTTAAATAATAACAAAGAACGTAAAACACAAGAAAGAAAGGCCCTGCATGTTTGTGTTTCTTTTTTTTGTTTATGTTTTCTGTTTTTTGTTCAGAGAACAAAAAAAAAACGCGTTTTGTTTGCGTTTTCTGTTCAAAAACAGTTTTTTTGTTCCCGGAACAAAATTGAAACAAAAAAACTTACCAGGAATCCCGAAACACTTCTTGAAGGCCTAAAAAGAACAAAACCGGAACACTTAGGGTTCGTTCGTGCCCGAAGGCTTTCGTTCGTGCTCTCCTTCACTAGGCGTCTCTCCCTTCTCTCCGGCGCCTCACTTACCGACTCTCCGGCGACTCTCCCACTCCGGCTGACTCTCGGCGCCTCCCCACTCGGCTGACTCTCCGGCGCCGGCACCGTGCTCCTTCTTGGCTGAAGCCCGAATCCGGGTAAGTTTCTGTTGCTCCTCCTTCTCCGTTCAACGAGGGCTTCGCGAGAGCCACCCTCGCAAATCCCGAGCCACCTTCGCCGGCGCGGGGGACGCTTTCGCTCGAGCGACAGCTCGCTCGAGCCTCAAGCGGCGTTGCTCGCCTAGATCTTGCGGTCTGGGCGAGCAACGCTCGGCCTGGAGCTGCCCGCCGAGCTCGAGCCGCCGTGGTCACTCGCGGAAGCGGCTCCGCCGCTCGGCGAAAGCGGCCTCTGCCCGGCTCGACGCGGGGAACGGGCCCCAAGTGGCGTTAGGTCGCCCCAGATCAAGCGAAGTCTGGGCGTGCCCGCTCGTTAGGCTGCTCTGCCAAGCTCGAGTTGCTCCGGTCACTCGGCCCGGAGAAGCCCAGCCTTCCTCGGCGGCGTCCCATTTACTTCTGCTCGCTCAGTTGCTCTGCAACGACCGGGCGCTACGCTCGCTCGGCGGGCGGCGACTCGCTCAAGCGCTGCGCAGCGGCGCTCGCTCAGCTGCTTCTGCGCTCGTACGGCGTCATCACTCTGGTCGCCCAGGGGCACCCTCCTCGGCGGCTCGAGTTGCTAGCCTTGCTCGCGACGGCTCGCGGCTCGCTTGACCGGCGAGCAACGACACTCGTTGTTGCTGCTGTCGCAACTCGAGCGGCGTGCCGCTCTGCACGTGCGTGGTCTCTATGTTGAGTCTTGATCATGAATTCTTTCTCCGTTCGTCGATTGTTTGGCCTTGTCGGTGTTAGTTTATGGCGAGCTTTGATCGGTTGTCGGGATGGATTTGCATTTTGCCCGTCACGATCATAGGGTGATGATTGTCGTGGGTCGATGACAGTATAGGAATCGCAAGCTGTACGGCTTTCTCAGCAGAGAAGTCGGCGCTCGGGCAACGGGTCGTGAATAGGCATTGTTGTTGAGAAAGAAGATGGTATTATAGGGTGAATAGATTGATAGATGTCCATGAAGCGTAAGCGGTTGAAAACGTTAAATGAGTTTTCAAAGCTTCGTTCGTTGGACATTCAAGAAAGATGAACAAATTAAATGCACATATCACAAAAACAGTTCTCTTCCTTTCTCTTTTTATCAAGAAAAACGAACACATTTTACGCATATCAATCCGCAAAACTACCAATTTACAGCACATTTCCATAATCAATTTCCCACAACACTTAAAAGTGAATGAATAAAATTGTTTGACAGAGTGTCCAAATAATTAGTATTATGCGAGAATAGAAAAAGGATGAAAAAGAGAAGGAAGAGATGCAAATCAACACTATATGGAAATGAAATTTCATCAATGAAAGAAAAATGAATATCTATTGGGGTTTCCTTCGATTGTTGTTTTGTTGCTCATGGTCTTTGTGGAATGACAGGCTGGTGAAGCTCGTGGCGAAGGGCGTTCTACGACGATTTCACTACAAGGGGAGAACCAATGCGAAGTCGGGCGCAGCGACAACCTAAAGAATCACTTCACCATTTTGAGAGATATGCCTCCATTTACAATTCGGAAGCAAGCACTTGTTGTAATTGCATGTTGTGCTCTTCATAATTACATTCGTGATCAAGATAGGATGGACAGAAATTTTTCCATTTATGGAGATCCGAGTATCCATTTAGACCTCTGAGTGGAGGTTGGATACATCGGATGAGCAGAACAGGGAAAAACATGCTTAGGATAAGTATTGCAAATAAAATGGCAAGGGATCAGAATATGCATGAGATTTGTTGACTTTTGTAATATTGTTTTTAAGTATTCACTGTGATGAAGTTGAACAATGAACTATATTGCTTCATTATTGTGATGTCATGTATGGAAGGGTTCATGTTGAGATGTATAAGATACTCTTCTTTTTGCTAGTTCTTAGTGTACGAACTTTACTTATAAAATTTTCTTTTAAGTATGCACATATGACCATGTTGGAAATATTTTTCTTCACTCACCATTATCAAAAAAATTAAATTGATGAGTATTTCATGAGAATGAGAATTCAATATCAAGTTTATATGTTAAAAAAAATAAAAAATAAAAAAAGTACTTGAAAAAAATTTGATACAAACTTTACTTACAAAATTTTCACCCGAGTATGCCATATGATCATGTTCAAAATGTTTGTCTTCACTCACCATGAACAAAATAAAATTAATGAGCATTTTATGAGAATGACAATTCAATATCAAGTTTAAACTTTATTTTAAAAAAGCATTTTTTTTTAAATTTAAAAACAGAAATTTTGTATGGTTTACCAAATGTGTTTGTTCTTTTTCTATTCTAGGAACATAAATTGACGCAGTTACCAAAGCGTGTTTCTGTTCTTTTTTTATTTCAAGAACAGTTTTTTCACTTACCAAACGCGTTCTTTGTTCAAAAACATTTCCGGAACGTAGAAACTTTTTTATTTTTGTTACAGAGACAATTTTTCAACAGAAGCGTTACAAAACGCGCCCAAAATAACTCGAATGTGTTGGGCAACATTATACATATCGATGTCTTGTTATTAAGTTTCCAGATAGGATCCCGTGAGTTATGCATAAAAAGTAACGTGTGTTAAAGTAAATAATAAATATGAGTTTCCTAATCTAGTGAGATCTGGCCCATTTCATTGCGCTTGGAATTTACTTATGTTGCGAGACTTATGATAAATTTAAGGGTAAATCAGAGAAGTGAATCAATAAAAGGTCCTCATTTGTGTTGGAAAGATTGTGATAAACTAGACGGGACAACTTAGCATTCCAAGTTGAAAAGAAAACCTGCCATGAGAGCATCTTGACAGCACACATCAATGGCTTCACATGCTTAGGTCAAACAGAACGTTATAAATAAACTATCGATTAATTAAGCATTACAATCTTGATCTGACAATAGAATAATATATACCACTTTCATTAAAGACTCAAAATGCAAGTTGAGCAAGAGCATCTATCATCTAGTGCTTCGAGTGTGTGCTGTTTTCACTTATTCTAGCTCCGTCCAATAAGAAGCAAACACAAACTCCTCAAGAAAGAGATGAAATTTTATCTTGCATTTATACCCTATCTTCTCTTTCCTTAGTGGATCATTCTTTAAATTATAGTGGTGTGATTCTTTAACTCCTTTAATTGCTCTTGCTTTTGTGGGCCATATTCCTTAGAAAGATCAATTACCCATTGTGTTATCAAGACAACCTATGTTAGAAAATAATTCAATGGCAACCGTTTAGTATTTCCTTTTTCTTTTTTTTTGGGGGGATTTTATCCGTACAATGTTATCACAAATCATATGCTTAAGTCTACATTTTCCTTGTTCAGTGAAAGTCCAAGTAGAGCATAAAATGGATGACTAAATGACAAATTTAACGAAACCGATACATTACCATAATGATCTCAGTACTATTATGATTTAATCTAAGCAAGTGCTAATCGAATGCTTATGAGCTAAGTAAAGCTATATCCATGACCAAAACGGTAAAAAGATCCAAACTTTTTGGGTGGATGAAGGCACAGGTAAAAGGCCAACACTACGTAAAAACGACGAGGATAATACTTCCAAAAATCGTAAATAACAAAACACACACATACTGGATGTAACGTAAAAGCAATCTAACGCAACGGAAACGTAATGGATGAAGCAAAATTATGCAGACAAACAACGGGTCACTCCATGATACTTCAAGGGACCAAACATGTACGAAACATACTTTGTCCAATACCATCATGCCAAGGGAATAACTAGGTGACCTGATTCAGCCCCAGACAAGTTCATGTGAAGGGGATTAACACAGCGAATTCCATATCAAAAAAGCTGAGAAACGAATTCTACCCCTTTTGATTCTCAAGCTTTTTCTTCCTCTCACAGCTTTCTAATCTTGTCTAATTCTGGTTTTTCCTTTACCGACCAACTCTCACTCAAATCTCCCCTTTTTGAATTCTCCAGCCACCGAAAGCCATCCCACTGAAGCTCACGATCGGTTTTACTTTGTTAAAGAGTCCTCATCTCTCGTATTCCTCTCTTTTAAAAAAAGAACCACCGAATCCTTTCTCATTTTGCTTCTTCAAAATCCGCTACAAAAACCAATTGAGCGCAACGGTCCCCGAACCACACTCGGCGACTCCTATCGCATGCATTTCGCTTCACAAAAACCAAAACGAAACGCAGAGAGAGAAAGAGAGAGAGAGAGAGAGAGAGAGAGAGAGACCACCAACGACGATGCAGAGGGTGGCTGAGCTTGTGAAAGCCGTCGTTAGTATGACGACGAAGGAGGTCTCGGGTATGACAACGTCGTGCTGGAGCAAGAGCGTTTTTCCATGGCGGAGGAAGTCGCTAAACAGCTGGTCATCATTGGACCCGAGGCTCTTCTCTTCGGAGTTTTGAAATGCTTCCTTGGTATGCTTTGCCTTTTTCTTTCATTTTTATTTTCCCATGTTGCCTTAAGGGTTTACCATGCATGGCATTTTCGCACCCACTGAATTTCTGAATGGAGAAAATAATATACTTCTCCGTTCATATATATACTTAAGAAAAGGAGAAATAGCCATGCACGTAGTGCAAAATCTACTCTTGTGTGAACATGTATAGATAGCTAATGAGAACTTTTGACGTGTTGTGTTTGGTAGGTGGAGCTGAGAGATTGGTTCTGCCGCCATTTTTATTCTGGAGGTTATCATCAACTCAAGACTGTGGAAAAGGATTAATCAGGAGCAACAGCACTGCTTGAGGGGAACTGGCGAATTTTTCTTCTTCTTCTTCATTTTTTTTTTCTCGGTGGCTTTGGTTTCGTAGGCTTTATCGTTTTTATACTGTGGTTTTCGTACTGCATGTTTGTGATATATGGTCTATCCTTTGTAAAGGTGAGCCTTGCACAACTTAATGACATGTTCACCATCGAATCTTCTTCATGTTAAATGAGAGTTGAGCTCTCAAAAATATAGAAAGAACAAACGAAAAAGAAGTGAAAGGCTGAAAACCACATAAGTTATTCCGCTGTGCATTCTATAAGTTATAATTACAGTCCATTATTCATTATTGATGCCTATGTAAACAAATCAAATGTGTGATAAATTTTTCTAGATGATCTAATCAAACATTGGAGACTGATATGGGATCGACACCTATTTAGACTTTGTAATTATGGTTCTAAAATTTGAGAAGGTGTGTTTGGAAGCATGGACATAGGTAAGTAAAGTTGGGATAGCAGCGGACCCATATTTCCACCAATGGACCTCGGAATTGATCATGAAGGCCATGAGGGACAAACAGATGCAAAATGGAGTGCTTTATTGGAAGAAGATTCATGATAGGCCCGAATTTTGTGCATTAAATCTTGGAATAATATATTGTGATTTAATGATGTTTCCTGAATATTGTATGTTACATGTATGAACAAATTTTCATACGTCGGTTCTTTAATCAAATATTTACAAGTGTTCCTCCAGCGAGCATTTTACCGTGCATTTCAATTCTTGATAGAATCTTGGGTATAATGCCGTGGCAAATAATCGTAACTAGAGTTTAGATTAGCGAATAATGTTTTTAACCTCCCATTGGCCAGACTCAAATCAATTTATTAAGCAAGATCGCCACGAGCAGATGCATTTTGCCTCAAGAAGAACATCGTGATTTCTTAAAGACACATTTTTTGGCCGCGTAGCGAAGCCTCATATGACTCGAGATGTTTTCTCTGGAAGCGAGTGAAAACACTGCTGTCGCCAAGGTGCTCGAGAACTGTCTAGACGCGAAGTGGTGCTTCGGTGAGAGATGCGGTGATGAGGGTTGCCGGCTGCAGCGGCCGAAATTTTTCAAGAGAGGCTTTACGCGAGGCGCGTTAACTGTTTGGTGACATTGCTCTTTTTTCTTTATTATAGAGGATTTTATGCGGATTGTTTTTTCCAGCAGTCCGTTCTCTGTGGCCGGCCTCAACTCATCTAATCCTCATCTTGGAAAGTTTTTTCATCCAAACTTCCACAATTCTTGGAACCGTGATCCAACTTGTCAACTCATATCTAACTCCACAGCAAGGAGTTATAACCAATTCACTATCTTTTTTCGCCTCTCATGAAATTGAAGCAAATTACCACAATTTTGGAACATATATTCAGTTCATCTTGCATGTCTAATAGCCGTCCATCGGGCAGATTAAAACGAACAAGTTTGGAGCCTATTTTATTAGAAACAAAACAAGATTTGTTTAATTCAAATGCATTGAATTTGTCAATAAATCCGAATGCAGAGATATGTAATAAAAGATGTGAGTGTCGGACAAGCTAGGAAAATGTTTTATTTAATAATCCAATAGCACCACTATAGCATAAAGCTCTCTAGTAAGGATAATTGAGGAGAAAAGTATAGAGTCATATCAGGTAAAATAACAAGCTGAGAACCAAAAATATACAAGAGGTTGACACAAAAACTTACATTCATAAAGACAACAAGTTGGACGCAGTGGAAGTGGAGTCAAGAAAAACAAGGAGGACCGCAAAACAAGCGCCCAACCAACAAAAGCAAAACAGCCAAAATAAAAAGGCAAAAAAAAACCCTAGCTAGAACAGCAGCACGGCAGCAAGAGGGCCGGAGCAACGCAGGAGCAAGCATATCGTTTTGTTCCCCATGTTAATGGAAAAATGCGGAAATTTGTCCGTTCCTCCTCGAACCTTTGAAGTGGATCATATCCAGCTCCAGTTTTTCACACCACCAAAATTATGGGGAGTAGTCAATTTTGAGAACGTTGATGGGGTCATGTTCAATTTAGCCTTACGAATTGTCCGTAAATATATGAAAAAGGTGGGGATTCTGAATAATATGCAAGTAATTGGAGGACAATTTAAAACTTGTGCTTCAAGATAATCCATCATCGATCCAGCTTTACTTTTTGCGAAATTAGTGGTAGAATCAACATATTCAGGAGTTGAGGTTTATCTATGCCAAAGATACTTCGACCAAAACAGATCTACAAAGTGACTTGCAAGATTATCAAATTAGAATTGAGAAAAGAGGAAGTGGCAAAGAGAAAGCATGGGTGGCATAATCCCACTCAAAGCAAGCGAATCAAGACTAAGCGACTTCCAATTTGACCAACGAAGAAAGGATGATCCAGAAACTTGCTTAGAAGCAATTCATACGTAAGTGAGCTCCCTAATTCTTCTTCTTCTTCTTTTCTTCTCTTCTCGTCCTCTTCCCTTTCATCTTCTTTTCTTTGTTCTGCTAAATGTTTTTCTCCATGATAGGCGAACTTCTCGAACTCCTTCGGCTGAGAAAACATAGTGCCTTGATAGACACCACTTTCACCATTGCGACTGACCATCACCTTCCGTCCGATGCTGCGGAGCTCTGGAATTTAAGACCGCCACCTGCCGGAGTTGATGAATAGCGAATCAGC